>JBCNYG010000012.1:35401204-35417771 GCA_039654305.1 Porochilus rendahli | reverse complement strand
TATACATATATATATATATATATATATATATATATATATATATATGTATGTATATATATGTATATATATATATGTATACACACACATACATACATGTAATGTGTGCGGTGTGTGGCAGCCAATTTTTTCCAGTGTCTGTGGTGGAATTTCAACAAAAGCACTATTCATTTCATGTAAGCTGACTCTGGTGGCATACACATCGAACAGCTCGCCAGTCCATTGCAGGAACTACACAGACAAACATTCATTAACATTCCTACCAAGGGGCAATACAAAACAATTAACTCATTTTGCATTTCATGCTTTGGACTGCGGGAGAAAACCGGAGCACCCTGAGGAAACCCATGCACGTTTAGGGAAAACATGCAAGCCCCACACAAAAACACCCTCGCTGATCACAAGGCCTGAACTGCTGTGAGTTGAGAGTGTTAAGCTATCAAATCCATCAGACAAAGCTGATCAGACTGAATTTTTGCACCAGGAGTGGCATAAAGTCAGCCAAGAGCAACGTGAACAGCATGCCAAGACACAGGAAAGCTGTGATTAAAATGTTACTCCAGCTAATACTGATTTCTAAATGAAGGCGACTGATAAAATCATACAGAAAATGATTACTTCACATTACTGCTCAAAAACGTAGTTCCACAATCTATTACATTGTGTGGCATACTTAGTTTTTCCACATATGGCTTCTGCATTTTGGATTACCAGTTTTCTTACCAGTTTTCAATAACACATGTATAATTAATTTTGATCAGTCCAATAGTTTCTGAGATATTAAGGTACATAGAAAAGTAATTGAGTAATTAATAACTCCTAATTAGTGTTGACAATTCATGAAAAAAATCATACCTGTAATGTACATCCATATGCCAATAACATATGTGAAAGTCATTTTAATCGGCCCAACAGTTTTTGCCCTATTAATGTCAAAGGTTAGCTGGAATAATAAGTAGTTGCAGTTGAATAATAAGTTAATATAAAGAACAACAGTCTGCGGACTCTCGTTCGCCTACTAATGATTAAATGAATTATCTGGTGCTATAGTGTTTTTTCCCTGGAAGAATTAATGAATATATATTCATGATCTTAAGTCTTGAGATAACCCCTCCTGTCGTGTTCACCTCTCGCCCCTTACTTTAGTGTTCCCGGTCAAAATTGATCTGTCTGTTTTAACTGCTCTTAAATTAGCACAAAAACCATTTACCACCACCAAATTTTTATTCAACATTCTTTAGCTGTGAACAATGTCTCAGAGTAGTGTTTAACATGAATTTATAGAATTAGACATAAAATGAAAACACAACTAGGCACTGAAAGTACTACAAAATGAACATAATAAATAAAACCAAAGACCAAACTCAACATGAAGTCGCGTGTGTGTGTGTGTGTGTGTGTGTATATGTGCACGTATGTGTGTGTGTGCATGTGAATTCATGCACATGAGTGGCATGTGACACTCAGGTGAGAGTGGGCCTTGCAAACATAGGCATCACAGGCTTGCAGCATCTCAGGCTTGTTTTGTTGTCTCTAGGGGCACAGAGCTCACAGCGCTTCCTTTTCTGCCCATGTGCTTGTTGGGGAAGAGCAGCCTGGGCAGCGGCTGAAGCTTGCACACTCCTAACCAGACTGGCAGTGTGCTGGTGTGCGGGGAATGTACTGGCGCCGTTGAATAAGAGGAGTCACCAGAGCTTTTCCCAACTCTGCTAGGAAAAGTCTCCTCTTGAAACTCTTCCCCTGATTCCAGGTTGGGTCGATGGCTGTCCACACCACATATGCGTGGAAAGCAGAAACATCAAGGATATTGTGGAACAGTGCAACAGGCCAATGGGCTGTCATTCGCTTGCAGGTGTATGTACCAGTAAGCTGTAATAAAGAAACGATAAATGAGAGTTTGGGAACAATATTGAATCTGTCATACACAAAATGCTATGATTCACATAAATAAAAATAAAATAAAATGCATGAAGGATGAAACTTTACCTTACCTTATCAAGGCAGTCAACGCCTCCTTTGTTCTTGTTGTAGTCCTGGATTATAAGGAACTTCCTGTCCTTAGTGGTGCTGACAGCGGCGTCTTTGTGTAGTGTGCTCATCAGGATGACATTTTTATTCTTCTTAGGAACATATGACACAAGAGTGTGTGTGTCAGTGAAAGCAAATTTTGATGAGAGTGCCTCTCTTCCAATGGTCGATACCAGTGCAGGGGGAAGTTCAGGCTTGTTCTTCCTCACTGTCCCTACCATGGTGAGCTTTCTTTTAAGCAGCTCCCGACCAAGAGCATATGATGTGAAGAAGTTGTCACATTTGATATTATGCCCTTTGTAGACCGGCTGTCATGTCCAGCACAACACGCATGCCCTGGTTTTTTTCGGCCACTCCAGTACTGGGTTTCCCCATGTACACCTGCATATTCCAGGCATAGCTGCTCCTGGCATCACATGCTGCCCAGATCTTTATTTGCCTGGTTTGCTTGGAATGTACACCTTGAAGGAACAGCGACCTCTGAAAGAAACCAGGCGCTCATCAACTGTCACCTCAGGGCCTGGATTGTACATAAGTGGTAGGCGCTTCACCCACGTGTCCCAAATGTTCCTGATGGCAGCGAGTTTGTCATTTCACCAGTGGACGCGATGTGTATCTCTGTTATTAAAACAAATAATTCTTGAAAGGACATGAAACTGTTGTAAGGACATAGTTGCTCGGAATATAGGCCTGCCAGACTCTGCATCCCACAGACTTTTTGTAGCCTCATTGTTTGAGCGAAACTCCTGCTAAAATCAACAGACCTATGTAGGCTTGGAGGTCTACCATGTTGATTTCACTCCAGGTGTCCCCAAACACACGCTTCCCCTCCAGGTTTGTCATCTGCAGTATAATTCTCTCAATGGACTTTGGTAAAAAGAGTTGGAAGCTGGACTTGATGTCATCCACACGAGATGTTGCATATTGTGTTGGGCCTGGCCTCATCTTTATGATCTTTTTCACTCTCGCTCTACTTCCTCTGTCCTGGGCGGATGAAGACCAGAGCAAGTGTCCACTCTTTGACTGGAATGTCTTCTCAGGTGCCTGTTCTTCAGATGCCTCTGACTGGTCACTCTCCTCAAAGTCTGGATCACAATCTGTGTTGTCTTCCATTTCCAAGTCCTCCTCCTCTATCTCTGGTTCAATTTCAGTGCCCTCTTCATCATGTCCAGAAACTCTTTGACAGAGAACCGCTTGGTCAGTCGCCTACTCATTGTGCTCAGAGTAAAAATAGTGCAAGGCAAACATCAAGCTATTTATATGGGAAGATAATACATTGATTAGTCTGGAAGGTGTGGTTCACATGGTGGATAGGCACAGAAGCATGGGAAAGAGATGGGTTCACATAACAGACACCTGTCTAGTCTGTGTCCAGATATGATACATTGTTCCATCAGGAAGTTCACGTAGGAGGATCGGCACATAAGCGCGGGAAATAGAGGTGTGCCGCAAAAGACATTATTCAGTCTGAAATGTGTGTGAGTGAGTGAATGAGTGAGTGAGTGAGTTGATGTGGTGTGTATATGGATGTTTTCTGTCTGATAGATGAATTTAGTCTGGATACCCATTCATTTCCTATGGGGGTCACTTTTGACCGGGAACACCACAGGTGTAACAAGGTTGATTAAAACACTCAAAATTCAATGAAAGAGGTGATCATTACTTTTATATGTTCAAGTGCATAGTGTGGAGGATATCATAAGGCCTTGAGGCAATCAGATGTAAAACACAATATTAATGAGTGTTTTAAGTTGTAAATCAGTCAGATTTGACCCTTTGAAAGCAAAAGATGAAAAACAAAAGAGCACATAAATGAAGTGGTGGAGACAAACAAAAAATATCCTCATTATTCCATCAGTCTCTCCTGGCAATTCATGAATCAGTGTTACCTTCCTGTGGAGTAGGAGGGGTAGAATAAATAACTTTCTAGCTCCAACACTAATGCATCATCTCATATGAACTCCAGATGTAAGAAATCAATCGTTTAATTTCCTATTGGTTTTTAAAACACAAGATATGAGTTTGCAGTTTACGCACTATAATTTAAATTGCTCAGCCCTGTTTCCTCACTTCATACCATTCAAATTTTCCATCAACTGTTTAGTAACTTGGGCGGTATGGTCAAGACGGTCCCGAGTTCCAGTCTTGAGCTTGGTGAGGCCAACCCTGTGTGGAGTTTGCATGCTCTACCTGTGCTTGAGTGGGTTTCCTCTCACAGTCCATGACAAGCACATCGGCTAATTGACGGCTTCAAATTGCCCCTAGGTGCGAGTGTGATTGGTTGTGTGTGATGGTCTGACAAGCTGTTCAAGGTGTACCCGAGCTTCACCCAGAGTCGGCTGAGATAGGTCGGCTGAGATAGAAGAGTGCATGATTGAGTGTTTAGTAACTCACAGCTATTGATTCAATAGACCAGTTTTGATTTTTTTGTTAAATAATCATTAAAAATATTCATGTTTGTCTTTGCTGGCTATGAACAGCCTGTAAAGTAATGTCCTATTTTCATCAGCTTCCTTAACAATTAATGATCATTGCCTTCTTATGGCAGGCCACCAAGCCTTTCATTAAACAGTGAAATACATTGATATGAAAAGGCCATTAGCATTTCAAAGGTCTTTTGCCAAGCTCATGTTTGTCAGAGGACTCTGATGGATGGTGTAGACCACTCTTCCACCAGCTGCTTAAGTAATTTATAACATTTATTCTCTGGGGGCAAGAACAAGGTCTTTCAAACTCGTTAGTCTGGTATTTCATCACACATTCACTGACATCTTTTAAACATTTGCTACTTTTTCACTCTTTGCTTTATTCTCCCTTTTTGACCATTGAGTCAAGCGTTAAATTGACAAACGAACAAGTCATTAGTCGGCATCTGCTAACTACTAAATTAAAATGGTCTCTTCAACAGTACCAAGTAAAAGCTTGTTTTGAAACTTTTGTGAAAGTCTTTCACAGAACTGTCATTTTTATACAATTGACGTCCTTTTTGAGACAAGCTCTGTAGGACTGGTTTCATTAATATTGATAACTATACTTGAATTCACCTTTAAAGCATTTGATCATCTCCTACTTACAATTTCATGCATGGGTCTGGCTCAGCTGAAGGTGAACATTATCTGAGCATATAATTTAAGACAGTTCTCTTACTTAATATTGATAGAGGGTAGGTAAGGTTTTCTGGTGAAATATAGTGTTTTTCAATAAGCTTTCATACCTCGTGACATTGTGGTGGGTGAGGGCTTCTTGGGAAGGTCAGAGAAGCTGCTCGTATCCAGACCTGAACTCTTGCACTCCTTCTTCTCTGGGGTAGTTCTGGTTGTAGAATCCATTATGGGGAATCAAGAGACTGAGGAAGAGAAGAAAGTAAAAAAGAAAAATTATGTATATTAAAAAATTAATGCATTTTGTTTACTGTCAGTGCCATGCTGTTATCTAAACACAAAATATATGTGTGCACATAATGAGCATAAGGCTTATTAAATTATATTAATAATTATAAGAAGAAAACAATAAGAAAGGAGTGACTGGCAGCTACCTAAGTACATAACACACTGTGCAAGAGGATTTCAAGTAAGTAAACATCCTCATTAACCTCCATTAAAAGTGATTAAGTACTCTACTGGTAAATACTTATATTCCAGTAAAAAAAAACACACAGAATAGTGATGATAAAAAAAAGCATAGAAAAAGAGCCACCCCTGGATCTCTGTCAATGCTGCACTCAAACAGCATGCTGAGAGCAGATGACTTGGCAGTGTGCCGCTTGTTTAACTTTGTGGAACCTACAAGATTATCCTTGGTGGAGTGCAAACAAGTGGCGGTCAGGGACTGAAAGAAGTCCCTCTTTTTCATGCAATGATTGAGTCTATCCATGTTTGCTCTTTGGTTAATCAGCATGGATGTTAAAAGTGGCTAAAGAACAGACGTTATCAATGATATAATTGGTTAAACAGTCATTGTTGTGCTAAAGTGTGTTGTACTGAACATTCATAAAGTAATAAGAACATGACTACTTGTACAAAATACTTTTTAAAGTGATTCGTATTTTATTAGAATATAAAAGAAAGTGGGTAAAAAGTCAAATCTCACATTTTGTTCTTTTGATCATCAAGTTTACAAGATGAGTAAAGCAAATATTAATTTACATAAAAGGCTGGATGGATACGGTTGACTAGTATGCTGGCTAAAATTGGGGCTGCTGCAGATGGCAAGACAATAACAAAATTATGCCTAAAAGGGCTAAGAATTTATTGGCAAATTTTCAAAGTTTGCTGGCACAGTTCAAAACGTAGCTGTCCAAATTATATGACATATGAGAAAAGCTATTTTTATTTACTGTGGACTTCACAACCCAGAACTCCACTGTTTAAATGCTTAAATATAATGTCAATAATAAACAAATACACATCACTTCTACATTATTTCCAACTAACTTAATTCTGTTTGCCAAATGGTTGCTTTTACACAGACTGAAAAGTTGATTTAGAGTGAAAAAGGCAATCCTATACTTTTAGTGAAAGATTTTTATATAGTCATATGGACTTTAACTTTCATATTGCATTGCATTGAACTTAAATCTAAATCTTAAATCTTACCCCACATTCTGATACATTTTTGGCCCAGGTGGCTTATATGTTGACTTCAGTATCATAATATGGTAAACACAAATCTAAAGTTTTACATGGTAAGCATCTTTAGACCATATTCATCACTTCAACACTCAGTGATGCTATCTAATGATCTTACTGCTAACTGAAAATGGGTTATTGGCTTTGGAGGGCATCTGTTTCACATCTTCTAAGCCAAAAAAAATTCCATTCACTGTTTCGTCACTGACACCTCTTTGAATGTATTTTTGTGACTTAACCTTAATAACTTTCAATTATTTTATAACTATCTTTTTACCAGCTGATCTCATGAGCTCTCTGACATCAGGGAGTGACTGATGGTCAGATACAATAGGCTCTACATGTGTAGAACACATTCTCTCCAAGTAAAACAGACCTTCGCAGGGAAGGTTCAATTTGTCAGTGGCACAATTATTGGATAAGACACAGATTAATCATCGAAGACTCTGTGCACATTCCAACAAGCAACCAATACCAGAAACTACAGCAGCATGCAATTCTCTGGAACAGAAACACAACACAATAGGAATCCATGCTCTGGGAATTTGTGTCTAAATGCCAACAACACATGCCCATGTCATGCCATAAAGACTCAGGCTGAGACTGACCTTTTGACATGATTGCTGAGATTTGATGGAATAGTACAGGTGTCAGAAGCCAAGTTGACAGGTGGTAGTTAGGATGAAAGAATGGGTTCCTTTTCATTCTGGATGGTGCAGTGTGTATAAAAGATCAGAACATTAGGTCCATGTGCTACAGTGCTATAGGGACCCTGCAGAGCTGGGAGCTAATCCTTCACCAGAGTATGTGGTCTTGTTCTCCTTACTGAGCCGCATGGTTCAGCCACAAGTACCTAATAAATAACCTCTTTCAGACCGCCTATATTTAATCCAATCTTTGCATTGACACTTCTACAATACATGCCACCAGTATTCTGCTTTTAGTAGCCTCCCAATGGAAATATAAACTACTTGGTTTAATGCCTTCATGCTTTCTCTTTCAGTGATGTACCTTATTTACCCCAAAATACAGCTTCATCTACTTAAACTTCTTTCATCAGCTCTCAGAGGAATGGAAACATGTTCAAATTTGTGAACTTCTTTGATTCTTTTTTACATTGATATATTTTCCATAGGACAATAAAGGTATGTGTCTCTTCTACAAAGTCACTGACCTTAAGAATAGATAGTTTCCTGCCATTGAGTCATCCTCAGACAATGAAAATTCTTTGTTGAGCTTTTAACAATGAGCTGTATGGACTGGCCAAAAATAATCTGTTACTATTGCTTCAAGTATAAATTACAGTCACAGTGTGTCTAGATATATTTATTTTTCATTTGGGTTTATTCTAAAATAATCATTATTTTTTACATCCTTGTTGGAAACTGTATAGAATAAAGTATAAGAAAAAAGGTTAATTATGTTCTTTGCATATGATAACTCTTGCAGTGTGATTTGTATGTGATTTGATTAATGTGAAAAAAAGTTCTGCTGTTCCTTTTATCTTCTGAACTTAAATCTGTAACAAGGCATGCAGAAATTGAATGCTGAAGAAAAATGTAGGCCTATTGGGAAATTGTTCATGTTTTTTTGGAACTTGTTTGAATTTAATCTGAAATTGAACATCCTAGTTTTATACCAATTAAAGATTTTTTTAAATAACATTTTAATTTTGAATAAAATGTCATTTAATAAATTTAACCCCCCACCAAATTAGTGAAGTGTTCCCAAAATCATTTTGATTTTCACTCTCTGTTACTAGAAGGTTTCTCAAGACCCTACATACAGATGTACTGACTTTACGTTCAAAATATTTAATCATATTGCAACAGTATGATTTTGATATACTGCTGCCTTTTCCCCAAAGTTCATGTCTATATTACACCATTAAGTAGGATGAGTCAGTCTACAGGCTCACAGTTTATTTCCTTTCCAAAGTGAACTTTGCTAGTTATCTGAGGCTAGTCCTAACCATTGTGGATGGTCAATCAATACAGTCTTTCTCTTGTCAACAACAGAATGAAAACCTTTCATTTAATTCACTTTTTACTAGCCAGCATTTTTCCTGTCATATATTACTGGTTGGAGTAGTACATTATGTCAAAATAATGGTTATATTTTATGGCATTCCAGAACACACACCCAGACCATGTCCTTGAGGAGAGATACTAAATATACTGCAAAATTAGAGATTTCAGTTTAGCTTTTTCCTTTACTGTAACGTAAGTGTTTGTCGAAATGCTCAGCAGTACCAGCCCCGCAGGGCATTTCCACGAATGTAGACCTGCTACCCGAGAGTACAAAACCAAAAAGAAAAGCTTCTGTCAGATAGGGCTAGACAAAGGTAGATATGAATGGTGATTAAAACCAGATGTGCTACATGTAACAGAGCACGCATAAATCCCTCCGATACAGAAAGTGCTTTGATGAGTTAACATTTGAATTTCATCTGTATTATTACCGACCTCTGAGGAGAAGAAAAAACTAAACAAAATGAGAAAGGGTCAAAAGATAACCAATGTCGAAAGGATGATTCTTCCCTTCCCCCACCAGGCTCACATAAAATGCAATATCCTGTGGTTGAGCTCTTTTTTTGCCCCTCAATCTAAAACAGATGTTAGCGTCACAGGCTAGACACAAGAATAAGGAGGAATGCCTCACTGCAAAAGCTGCAGGAGAAACAAAGCCATGTATATTTAGATGCTAATTATATAATCATGACATGTTTATGCTGCAAACAGGTTTGAAAAATACAGTAAAACCCACTGATGATAATGCTCTGTCAGACTCCGGGGTCACAGCTGTTAACTGTCAGATTGCACAGCTCATGAAGGAATTTGCTTCCTCTCAGCACCATTTGCTTGGATCACTAAAATGTGGTGTTGTTAGCACTTTCCTGTCACGACTTCAGCTGTCACTCCTCACACCCTGAAACACTCTTATTAGCATAATACAATGAAACAAAAATATTAGTAAACCTGACTACAGTGCAAGAAAGCAATTGATTATTATTTGAATATACTACATGGTGCAATCTGACTCTCTAGAGGTTAAAAAAACATTATTCCGATACTTGTCTCAAAACTATGGACACTCATAGGCTGTGGTGGTCACTTGGAGCAGGCGGCATCATCACTGTCACACTTTAAAAATAGAAGAATAAACAATAACATATTATTTTAGTTAGCTTTTTTATTTTTTCAATATATATGAAACTTTGTTATTGTATAAACTTCAATAAAACTGTTAACAAGACAGAGTTTTTGACGACAACTTTTTAAACTGATCCTTTTTTTTCCTTAAAAGGACATCTGATAAAGTGCATTCTTTACAAAGACTAGGCAATTAGCAATGCTGAAAATGTCTTATTGCACTTTAAAGATTTCTCAATGCTGTCGCCTTGGGTTAGTGTATTTTACCACTCAGTGAGAGGCATCCATCTGTTTGAGTTGTTGTCTGAATAGTGAGTCTGCAGTGTCAGCTGGGAACAGGAAAGAGGGGCTGTGGGTCTAATCCTGTGTATGTGGGGGGCTAGAAATATACCAGTTGTTTGACACCCCTACACCACTGAAGTCTTTGATCTGATCACCTACAAGCCAGCTGCTTTAAGAAGGTGTCCAGTTCAGCAGCCTGTAGCATGAAAGCCAAAATTATAGTGTGGTAGGCCTTTTCCTAAATCCTAAACACTTCACAAAATCACCTCTCACGGAGGCGGGCTGCATACACTGAAAAGAGCTACATAATTTAGTCACACAGGTGTTGGCAGATGCTGACAGGATAGCAGATGATTTTGATATTACTGGGCATAATGAATGAATTCTTTAGTGAACAACCTTAGCCTGGCGAGGGTCCAGCACAACGTTCAGCTAAAGGCCATAAGAGGGAGTGGATGTGTGTGTCAGGGAGTTGGTCAGGCTGATTGCTAAAGACTACCACATGGCTTCTTCTTGCTCAAAACGAACGACTCATCTTCCATGGCTGGAGAGGAGTCTGTGGCCTGGCAGGGATTCAACACTCCTCTCAGATGCTCTTGCTCATCCTTTGGAACATAATGGGAAGACCCATCCACCCACTCCATTCCTGGCGAGTCAGGTTTGGGCTATGGGAGGCCACCCGATAAATCACAACTGGCTTACATCGTCTGCTGCACTTCCAATAATCCTGCCTTGGAAGCAAAAACAGAAGATTTCCCCTAAGAAGACTTTACCAACCTGCCTGAGGGCTCTGCACACTCTAGAATATACTTCTGCATCAGATTAGCCCTGGAAACAGCCATGTGGAACACTGTGCCATTGTTTGAATTCATGATGGTGTGGGAAATAAACAGCAAGACAATTTACAGGCCATGAAGATGTCAAAATGATCATTACCCTGATCCTGTACTACTGATAATTCCTTTCCCATTGACACAGGACATCATCAGGTTACACTAAACCCTCAGGAATAAATTACCTTGTACATATAAATTTGGTGCTAATGGTACTGTACAGTTGTACAGAAAACTATCGGTATCATGGAATAAACAAATATGTTTTTCCCCACACCACAGACTACAATAAAAAATGTGGTGTTTAAAGTTTATCGCATCTTCAGCTTCATCCTCATTACTCACCTTAATGAGTCAGAAGTTGAGCATGAGCAATGTTCATGCATTAGCTCATTGTAAAGTTCGTAAAGATTAACTGTATGACTGTTCTCATAGTTTAAAAATAAGCTGTGAAGCATTTCTCCCAAAAGCTCAAAAAAGACAGGTCACTTTGGTAAAGGATAGTGTTTACTCTTGGTTAAGTAATGAAATAAATCCATCCTCACACACTCAGCCTGGTCTTCATATGAATCACAGGTGTATATGTGGCTTGGGAAATGTTAGCTTTGCTCTGTGAACAGTACATGCCAAAATTTGCTAAATTATGTAAATTGTGTTTAAACAACATGATTTATTCTGGTTGTATTAATTTTTAAAGTCAGAGACCAGAGTATTACATAAAGATGGAAATTAAAAAGTAGGTTAAAGTGAAATGGTGAGAAAGATGTCTAAAGTCATGTATACACATGTTTGACTTCTCATAAGAGATATAAATAAATCAATAACAAATAGCCAAGATGCACTTTATTTACTGTACCAAATCACAAAATCACTATCATCAAAGATTAAGGAAATGAATTTCTGTCGTCTTCAACAACAATGAAAGCCTATGCTTCTTTGAAATTTCAGTACTGTGACAGAACTTCTGTTTGTCTTTAGGCCTGTGTTTCCCTCCCCATTGCACATTACCCAATTTCATCACCACAGGTTGTCAGATATGAAACAAATTTCCAGGCAAAAACAGTGTACTGCAGCCATGGAAGCATGCAAACAGACTGGAACAGATATTATTTAATATTCTTCATAACTCAAAGAGTGCTGGCATCCTCCTAAAAAGTTCCATGCGAAGAGATGTAACAAAACACGAGTAAATGTTGGCGGTACATTTCAAAGATGTCTGTAAGAGCCTAGATGAACGCAGAGATGACTAATTTCTGACCAAACAGGTAAGTATTTAGATTCAGTTAAGGCAGGCCTTAAATAGTCTTTCACTGCTCTGAGTACGGTTTGGAATTTTTAGTTACCTTTACATTTAAGGCAATTGGCAGATGCCTTTATCTAGACTGATTTACTCTTTTTATTTATACAACTAAGCAGTTAAGGGTTATTGGGCCTTGTTTAAGGAACAGTGGCTATTTTCAGCTGTGAGATTACAGTTTAAAATTACAGTAAGTAATTTCAGCATGAAGTTTTTGCTTGTATTTGTCTTTGGTTGCAAGTTAATGTTCAGTGTGTTCTTTTTGATAGCTTGGACTACACTGGGTAAACAGCTTTATGGTTCGTTTTCTGCTATCTGCATTCATTCTTGTAAACTTTACCTGAGTGTATGAGAAAACCCCACAGTGCATTACGTATGTTTCCTGCTTTCACTTACATTGTAGTTCATCTCATGAATAGGTGTAATTATTCCTATAACTATTTTAAAAGTTTTAAACCTGTTGATTCCTGTTTAACTACATTATTCTCTAGTTCAGGTTTTCTTTCATTTATAACATATTTGTGCTTGTATTGCATGATAGTTAAGTAACTTTTGGTATGATCTGGCATGACAAAAAAAAAAAAACAAGCCTGGTGGCTACAGAGTGAAACAGAATAAGTAGGTTGAAAACACTGATCTAAAAAGGTCTATCAGCCTGCTCAGAAGTGAAGCCAGCCGGCTGCCATATTACTAGACCCAAAGCATTACAACCATGTCTAGAATGCGGACCGCTCCACATCACCATGATACTAAGAAAAGTGCTCAAGATGGATCTACATAACATAATTTCTCTCTACATAATAGGCCTACAAAGAAATTTGGAAATATGGAATATAAATTTACAAATACAGTATTTTTACACTTAATTGCACATGCTATATTTGATACAAGTACATTTGTTTCAATATCCAAATAGTTTAAAATAATAGTGTCTAAATATCACATGCAAGTTAATCACAATTTAAACTTTTTATATTAACAAAGTCACAAAATAATAAACATAAATATACATGTATAAATTCTACAAAGATACTTAAAACACGGAATAATTTTATGCACATTAAGGCATAATTAAAAAGTAATAGTAGACTATAAAACAGTAAAAAACCAAAGAAGTTTAAAAGTAAATGTGAGATGCTTAGATTGGAATCAGGCCTATAGGACCACAGCAGGGAATGTTCTAGATCTAGTAATATGGCTGCATGAGCATATCCGGTGACTTCAGCCTCAGCAGCCCAGTCCGATATCCAGTTATTTTTAGATCAGTGGTTGGAAAGTGGATGGGTAAGTAGCATGAAGACTGAATGTACCAAAATGCAACATCACATCCGTTCATTTCATTCTCGTCTGATGATTTCCTGGCATCTCACAATCTGCAAAAAACCCATCCTTTACTGCATTAACGCCGTTGAAAAACTATACAGAACATCTACATTTTTGTTTTTCATTCTGTAACATTCTTTACATTTCATTTTTGTAATGCACAAAGTCTTATTTCGTGCATACAAGATTCAGTCAAGTGATGTCTATGTTTAACTACCAAGCTCTGCTGACTTTAATAGTGTAACGCCATTCCACTAAAATATTGAACTCTGAATTAAGTATCTATAACCTGGCAACCCGAATGAGTGTTGAGCCTGGGAGGAAGAGCTGTGTAAGAAAACGCTTTCCAATCTTTTGAATTTGGATTGCAGTTTAACCATTTTAAACATGTGTCAGCATTACAATTTGGGAGTTTTAAGCCTATATAATAAAAACATATAGATAAAAAAAATTTAGCCAAACAAACAAAAAATACATAGCCATATTCAACAATGGAAGAAGTCTGCAATGTCGTTGAAGTCAAAGATATTACTGTACGTTTTTTACCATGGGATACAGAAGAAAGGGGTACTGTTAGGCTATAAGTAATAACAGAAATTGCTATCCTGTACAACTCACAACACTGAGTATAACAATACATGGATAAAAGCTAAAGATTGTTTATAAATAAATAAACAAATAATAATTAACACATTTTTAACACACCAGGCCCAACACACATATAAGTATTCACACTCCCATCCACACCTACAGCAGTAATGCAGTTGTGGCTTAGTGGTTAAGGTGATGGGTTACTAATCCGAAGGTCAGCAGTTTGATGGCCCCACTATCACCACTGTTGGGCCCTTGAGCAAGGCCCTAAACCCAGTTGCTGAGTTGTATAGACATGATAATTGCAAGTCACTCTGAATAAGAGCGTCTGCCAAAGGCTGTAAATGTAAATGTAAACCGGAGTACCCAGAGGAACCCATGCACAGGAAGAACATGCACACTCCACACAGAAACATCCAGTACTCAAACCCTCTTGCTGTGAGATGGACGTGCTGATCACTACGCCACTGTGCCACCATGACACATGCTGATATAAGAAATAATCAGTAACAGAGTGTGGTGTGATACAGCTCAATGCATCGCCGTGTTCATTATTGAGTTGATTGTTTGGTTGAAGTTTGTGGGTTTGTTGTGTCTTTGATCACAAACCATGAGCAAACAATACCATACTAACTGCACACGAGTGGGAAAAAAGTATGAAGAATCCTTTACAGTACTGAAAACTGAATGTGATGTGGAATTAATTAACCCCTACAAATCATGTGAGAATGAAGCAGTTGTCCAGAACAAGGGCCTGTTACCAGTCACTAGAGGGATGCAATTGTCCTGTCCTCCTGAGACCCAAAAATTAATGTTGTGTGTCTTCTCGTTTCTTCAGAGTGCTTCTGTCCCGCAACACCCAATAATATAAAACTTGATCAATGTCTTCAGACAAGTGGAAGTTTGGAAAAAGAGTAATACCCATTGGTTCTCATATGAGGATCTTAGAAGGACATACACACAATATTGTGTGGGGAAAAATATGAAGTCCTCCTAAGAGGTCAGTGGGGTCTCAAGAGGCTATGCCCTAATAGCCAGTGCTGAAGAATTTTAACTGAAAGTGCACTCCTTGAAAGCATAAAGACATGTAGAGTGTTTGCACTCCTCTCACTTCTCCATTTCCACAACACTCTACCAACATATCCACTGCTGTTTTTCTGATCACTCGAGGCCCAATCAATGCACATGGAGATACAAGTGTACTTCAGCTACTCTTCACAGCTTCTAATATATTTGAGATCTGACACTAACACTGTCCCTGGCACAAACTCTGCTATGAGTTGAGCTCATGGACAAAAAAATGCCACTGGTCACTAAAACACTATGGTTGAGCAGAGACTAAAATTAAGAATGCTACGTTTGTAAATTCCATGTGGATAACACGTGATCAGAAATCAATAAATACATTACAGAAATACATTACACATGGTGCCCTTTCTCAAGAAGAGCAAGCCGGCTTTTTTCTAATTATATTCTTTACTTCTATTATGTGCATGCAAATACACTCCCAGGCTTCCATACTTTGCATTTTCATATTTGATGATAAAATCTCGAAAAATTGATTCGAAAAAAAAAGTTATTTTTATCTTGCCAAGCTCTGAGGGCAAAGCACCCAAACCCAAATTGTTAAAACAGCACAGTGAAGCCACAACTAAATATAAAAGTCTAAAGTCAACGAAGGGGAATAACTGAAGAAATGCTTGGAGTGAGTCAGAATAAAGGAACTTTTGGTCATTCATGCCACTTTTTTTTTTTTACATAAATGGTACAGTCTGGCACTTATCTACCATGAGTGGAGAAGATGTTGGTTACATGGTTATTACTATAATTTTAACAGAGATGATGTTTTGGGTCTAAAATAATGTATTATTTATACATTAATAATTAAATTGTAATATTTACTTTATTCTGTGTGTGTGTGTGTGTTTACAGTAGTGTGCAGTGAAGATTATATACCACTACTTTTGTCTAAAAGGGCTCCTAATAAAGAGAGGTAAAAAATTAATTCTCTATATTTCTTTGGTGAAAATATATGGAACAATGCTATTCTAGGCACTGAGACCCCAAAAAATAATTCCGGAAAGTATCTTGAGGTATTTAAAAAAAATTTAAAGGTGAAGTAAATAAAAACAATTTTTGACTTTGGCATATCATGAATGAACTTCAAACCGTATGGAATGGTTTAGCAAGTGAATAATTTAAAAACACTATGCCTGAAAGGTTAAATGCTGCAATCAAAGTAAAGGGTGGCTACACTAAAAAAAAATCCGCAAAAAAGCGACTGTTATTGTTGTTTTTACTATATATTGTTGTTTGTTTACTTATTCTCTTCAATATGATCAAATATTACATGAAATACATACTTGAATAGTACTTGGTTTCTGATTTATCTTCATTTTGTTAAGTGTATAATCATCACTGCATCACTGTATTTTT
>JBCNYG010000012.1:35366120-35381618 GCA_039654305.1 Porochilus rendahli | reverse complement strand
TGTTAAAATAAAGTATCATTGGCATCAGCAAAAACTGTTTTTTTTTTTTGTGTGTGTGTGTGTGTGTCTCAGATTTCTCAGATTTTGATGGGAATTTGTACTTAAATGCATGTGGAGGTTCAGACAGGATGATGCATTATTCTGCATGAGAGAGTACCATTGTGTCTAGACTCTTTGAAACCTAAATGAGTCCCCATCTTTTTACAGTACAGATGGTATCACAAAGGGTGGCTTGATTTGTCACGCTAAGTTTCCGTGAAACCACTGGAAGTGTGTTTGGTAATTTAGGAGGTAGTTAAATAGCCTGGTTTGTCATGGGAAATGTTTATGTTATGTTGGGCAGTGCAGCCACAAAATAGAAAACTGAAAGGAGACAATCTGAAAGGATTACAGATTCGGAACAGCTGGAATGTACAATACCTAATGATACTCAATGTGAACCACATATATTTACCTCACAGACACATTGTTCCAGAACTACAACCTAAATTGTCCTAACAATATGTTGTTTTGTAGCTTTTGTAGGGGTCAGAAATAGCAGGGTGGATATATGTAGAAATAGGATAGGGTGGGAAGTATAGATTGTCAGTGACTGTGTGCCTGTAGGTACATTGGTAACATGATTGCATGCCTGCTGTCTAAACCCAGATTGCATCAGGAAGTTTATAGCAGTCAGACCATCATCTGTGACTCATAAACCACTTTATTTCTTTACGCTGCCATGCCGTGCTAGCAGTGGCTGTGGTAGAGAGCAAGATCTGACCATAAAGTCTCTCTCTGGTAATGACACACTTGCACTCTTTGAGAAAAACATCCGAGATCTTTGAAGTGGGTCAGTGACCTGGAAAATGTCTCTGGTTTTCCCGTAAAATGTGGTTGTGCATGATTTGAGGTTTTGACCCATTTTGGATAATGATAGAGAGTTTTTTTTCTTTCGCTATTACTCTGAGCTGAGTGAAGTGCTTACAAAGAGAGGGATGTGGCATGTTCACAACTCTGCTGCATGCTGAAGTTTCAGAGGGACACTAGATGGTAGCAGTTCACCACTTTCTATGGTAACATGTGCTTAGGACCTATTTGGAGGTCCTTTTAGACAAGATTTTTTAAAGTAATAATACTTAGTGAGGTTATTATTACTTTAGGTTGCAATGCTACAAAATGTTTCATCTTTTACTTTGGAGTGCAGGTAGTAAATGGACATTTTAAGCCACTGGAGCAGACCTGAATATTAACAATAATTTAATTTTGGGATTGTACACTTATATTTATTAAATGTTAGATAAGTACATGATGTATGATTTATCACACTTGTTTTGTGTATTTATTTTGGTAAATTGCCTGCATGAAAAGTAATGTAAGTATTGAAATTTATAGTATATGGATTTAATTATATATTAATTATGTTACATAATAGCATGTTATGTAAGAATTTAATTTTAAATTACATTAAATAAAGTTACAAAGTTCTCTGTTGTTGTCACAGATTTTTTTAATTGTATGTTTTCTTTCTTAATGTATTTCCATTGTTATTATATAAGTTTATATTCTGCACTATATTTGGCTCCTGAAGTCTGTGTCATAACAGACTTCAGTAGATCTTCAGATGATGAGTGTCACTTTAATATTGCACAATTTCAAGTTTTTAATATGTAATGTCAGAATCACACGGCTGTTATTTCATTGTTATTTAATTAATATTATTTTATTGTGATTATATTCTTAACCCCCTTTAAAAAGTACTTTTGAGAACACACACACACACACACACACACACACACACAAAATCACAGGAAGTTTTAGAAATTCTAATGACTATATTTTACAGTGACTCATTTGCTCCTCCCAGTGTCCGTGTTTGTAGAGTGTGTAGCAGTTTCCTATGTGTTTCAAATATGCTTGCCTCTTTCCACATTTTGTATTCATCTCTCTGCCCAAAATCTTTGTTTAACCTCCATGAGTAGAGACAGAGTAAAATTTAGCAACATCTAAATAAGTTTTGAATACTTCTGTAAAGCATATTGATATAAGTTTTCTATTGCATCATAAGAAGGACCTAAAATGACTGTACAATAAAAAGTATTGGATTAAGGTTTGTATACTGAATGTCAGCATGTCTTTCACAGCTGTGTCCAAATTCTGTTTTACAGTATTATCCCAGTATAGTTCATAAACAACCAATATAATATATATAACTAATATTCCATATGCTTCGTTGAAACCTTATCCCTGTTATATAGCAGCACTATGCTTGCTTGATAGGACATTGGTTAGCTACCTGGCAAGCCTACAATGATATTTACATTCCTGTAACAGTGTTTCTTGTGAATTTGGTCTTCCTTCTTTCTTTTTTTTTATCTCTATCTGATTAACTTTCATGTTTTAAATCAAAAGTTACAATAAGGAAACATTTATTGTTTGCCATGTCTGCTGGTTATGATGCTAACTTAACTATAGTGACAATTTAGTGACAAGCTTGGGTGTTTCTGTAAACAGAGGGCATGTTCTCCCTAAGCTTGCGTGGGTTTCCTCCCAATCCAAAAACATGCACAGTAGGCTAACTGGCTGTACCAAATTGCCCCAATGTGTGGATGTGAGTGTGAATAGCTGTGTTTTTATCCTTTGATGGTCTGGCAAGCTATTCAGTATGTACCCTGCCTTCAAACAGTGCTGGCTGAGATAGGCTACAACCTCCCTGTGACCCGAGTAGGAGTGAGTGATTTGGCAAATGAGTAAGTGAGTTGAATTTCATTCATGCATTCATTCATTTATTCATTCCTTCATTTTCTGAACCGCTTAATCCTAATTAGGGTCACGGGGAGGCTGGCGCCCATCTCAGCTGACTCAGGGAGAGGATAGGGTACACCCTGGCCATTGCTGAGCAGAAACACGCTGACGGCAATGCATCCTACTCGTTTCAAAAGTCATCAATGGTTCTTTTGCATGCTGCTCACCACAGACAGTGAGAGACATGGCTGGCCTTTGATAAACCAGTTAACTGCAGTTGGGGGAAGCAGTGACAATGCCGGTAATAGTAGGGCATGAACGCCCGACCGTTGGATCAGTAATCCAATACTTCACCACCAGGACACCACAGCTAAAATTATAGAAGTAAATAACAATTACGAATTTCTTGGCTTGTGTCAGGGCCTGTCATATTAAGATGTTTATATATGTTATTTTGTCACTGGATCAAGCAAAGTGTAGTATTACTTAAAAAGAAATTTATTAACCATTTTCTTGCATCAACTTGCTGTTCAACTTTTTTGTCTTATTATCTATTTTTTTTATCCTCAGTGTTTGTAGTGTCTTTTGCTCTGTTTTGGAAAAGGCCCAGGAAGCTTTTTGTGTCTTTAATTCTAGTTCACGGTGGGCCTTTTGGGAACAGGACTTTTTCTGCATATTTAGCAAAAGTAAAGAGAATAAACAAGTCTATCTTCTGTGACATTCTAGCAGTGTTGTGGTTGGTAACAGGTGGTTTGACCAGCTGCATGTCCTCAAAGATACCACAGAAATACCTCTTGGTGAGATTCCTTTTATGGATGTATCCTGTTTTCTGACAGATATCTGTTTAGAGTTAAACTCTTTTATCTGGTATGTTGTATCTTACATGATAAAAGACTTCCGAGTACAATCTTCCTGAAAGTCTGGTGCAGATTTATTATATATTTGTCTTTGAAACAAGTGATGTATGTTTTCATAAAGTGTAAGGACATTGTATAATAAAGCCTAAAAATAATTTATATAGAGAGTGGAAATTAATTCTTGAAACACTATTAATTTCTTTAAATATACATTTTTAAAAAATAAAATATTTGGTAATTTTTGGTTCTTTGTTTATTTCCATTGTTTCTTAATATAATTTCACATAGTCTTAATTCATCATCATGTCATCATTCTATTCTCTATCATTACAAAGTTTTACTTTTTTATTTTTTGCTAATATGAGGAAAGTTGAGCAGAATGGCATGTGTTTGAGCTACAGATGCTCTGATAAAACGGTATGACTTAATGCATAGTTATCTTTACATGGCTCTTTAAATGCATTCTACCATCTTTCAAATGGGTTTCAAATATTCCAGGGCAGAGCTTCATTCTGATATGCACCTGCAAAGACAAGCAATGTTCATACAGTATTAAGTCAAGACTCTCTCACTGTGTCCCTAACAGCATAGCCCTTGATGTTACCTCTTGAGTAAGGAGCAGTGAAGCACTAATCAATGGTTTAGATGACTAATTAAAAAAACATAAAAACCTCAAAAAAATTTCCCATGTACTTTTTTTGTGTTTTTCTGAATGTGAATTACAGGGATCCATTCACTTCCCAGGTACAGTATATTAAATAAACACGAAATACAGGCCTTCCTGGAAATCTCTAGGAAATAAAATAAAATCAGTCATGATGTCCTTCTAAAACTATTTTCTTACGTCTGTACGTGGCTGTCAATGACTCCTGCAGTGGGTAGTAGTAAGCATCGCCATCTTGAGATGAGTGAGAGCACAGAAGACTTGATCTTGGACTTTTCTACTTTCTTTCAATCATGAGTCCTTGTTATTGTTGTTGTTATTGTTAACAAGAACCAAATATGTAAAACAAGTGAATAAATTATACTGAGCCCGTGAGCTAGTGTGGTTTTGCAGGGAAAACTTTGTATTCAGCCAAAATGAGTGGCCACCTTTAAGGGTGTCTGCCAAATACAATGAATGCAAATTTAAAGGTCTGTCCAGATACTGTTTATGTAGGAATTTTTAACAGTCAGTTTATTTCTATGACTTTAGAAAAAATTTAATTATTGTGTTAAAACTAAATCTGGACTTTTAACATACATGTAAACATGTTAGACTGACTAAAGTCTTACTAAATCAATGTTCTAAAAGTAGAACTAGCACACCCAGACAGCTTGATTCCAGTTGAGGAGCATTATAATCTCAACTAAGCTACATAAAATAATTTTACTAAATGTACGCAGCTTTAAATCAATCCAATTCACAGCTCAGTATGGTACCAATTTAACTCCAGTCACTTGTTTTACTCTGTGATATAATAGGTCAAGTGGGAAAAAACCCAATACTAAGCTGAAAGGGGCATAACACCAACTATGGTAGCATGTTCAACATTGATTCATATCTTTTGCTTGTATATTGGGACAAAGACAGTAATCTTAATTCTTAAAATTAACAATAAATCTTAAACAGTAAATGGCCTAATGACTTAACTGTGCATGTGAATGTACTGACTAGTTCAAACACCTACTGTTTTAAAAAGGTGTGTACGTGCCTTTTACAGGATTATGTAAAATTCAGCATGGAGACCTGATTCCTCCCAGGAGCACTTCAGAGTGGCTGGGTCAAAGGTCAGTAGTGCCTCCTTTTGTTATCACCTATAGCATTACCACTCTAGGTGAACAAGTTAGCCTTCCACCACTTGCTTTAACACTCATGCATTTTAGTTGCTTTGATAATGGGTTGTTGTAGAATGGGTGAATAGGTGTGTGTGTGTGTGTGTGTGTGTGTGTGTGAGGTGGGGTGGGGTGGGGGCTTTCTTCTTTGACAGGAGAGTTTGCTAAAAGTTCAAAGTCCTTGAGAAGAACTTTGAATTTTTGTCCTGTCTCAAACACCAAAAAAAGAGCTCAAAAGAGTTTGTGGTAACCTTTGCTCATCATCTCATATCTCATCATCTCCTTTGTACATGACATAACTTGCAAAGACAGTGAACCATATTTACGAGTAGTCTTAATTTGTTTTTGAAGAGTGCTCTGAACAAATTTTTTACATAAATTAGATACATTAGTGATAACTCCTCTCTCAGTAGGTATAATATTATCTCATGTTACTGTTCTTCATACATGGTGGCGTGGAAACACACACAGAGACACACACACATGCACACACTCACACACACTCACACACAAACAGTTCAGTATTATTCAGTATGGTTGAAAAAAATTTTCAGTATTGATTCCAGGGTCATGAACTCATGATCACATCGCTTCTGACTTGTTGTAAATCTTGTTGGGCTTTGACAATATTTTTAATGCAGTGTATAAAATTGTTCTGATACTTATGTAATGGATACTAATAACATTAAAAGCAGGATTTCTTCAGGTGAAATTATTGTTTAAGATTCAAGTGGAAGTGGAGACTTGAGAATTTTAGTAATGTATTATAAACAGGAACTGCTGTAAACTGCATGGTCCATCTTAAAATGACCCAAGGCCCCTTCCTCACCAGCTGCAGTCATATCTGTCATCACTACAGCTCACTTAATGTTTTATAAACCTCACCTGGGTCTACAAAAGTGTGTGACAGTATTATTTCACTGCCAACAGTGACATTAATAGTAAGTATTTTTATGTAGCTGTTTAATATTAAAAAAATAATAAATTGATTAATATCATATAATTATCTGCAATGGCCTGGTGAGCTGTCCAGGGTGTACTTTGCCCTCACCCAGAGTCGGCTGAGATGGGCTCCAGCCTCCCCAGGACCCTAATTAGGATTAAGTGCTTCAGAAAATGAATGAATGAATGAATTATTTTAAAATTATGAAGTAATAATAGAATTTACAGAATTAACAGTAACAGGAAATATATGGATACTGGCATTGGCAAGCTCAGAGAAATGTGATTTATACCAGGAAATACACTGTTAAATGCGCAATAATTTCCTTTGCAAAAATCTGACACGGTCACCCAGGAAGATTTTGGAAATTTGGAAGTTTGGTTAATTTGGCATCGAATGACCTATTATTGTTCTATGGCAATTGCATTATTGGTACTTGCTCTGAAGTGATAAGTGCTATATCTCCAAAACTTTGTGACCTTGCTCTGACCTTCACTTTTGACCTTGGCATTCCAAAATCAAATAATCTCTGCTACTCATGTAGGGTAGTGTCCCCACCAAGTTTGGTGAAAATCATTGCATGAATGTGGTCAGGATTCTAATAAAACTAAAACAAACATACAGAGGAAAGGCTGGACAAACAAATTCATGTGATTGCAGTACCTGCAAGTAAACTTTGTTTTGTGGCCGAGGTAAAAGGAATCATACATCAGTTTGATTTACAAACTGTAAACTGCTTCTTGCTCAGACTCAACTGGAATTGGCTCCAGGTTCCCTGTAACCCATAACAGGATAAGCAATACAAAAATGAAAGAATTAATGATTTTCTGTCACCATGTCCTTTATCGCTTCCAGTGTCAAAGCATTAAAGGTTGATAATTTGGTAACTTTGGTTTTGCTGATAAAAATATTTGCTTGTACCTAACGGACTGTTTCCAATTGTAATGATTCACATTTTCAGGGATGGTGCCGCTTTCCTCAACAAAGTTCTTCTCCTAAGCCATAGTTGCTCCGTTAATGGTTAACTCACAATTCCTTTATGACAAGATAATCCAGAAGGATTGTCAACTCTGATGGATTGGTTTTCAGAGTTTTTTGTCACCAACCTTTGATGGTGTTGATCATCCTCCATTTAGTCCCTTTCGAGCTGTTGACTTTTTCACAAATTGTGGTTTGATTCCCAACAACCCAAGGGTAATGAATGGGATGAGTGCATAAGCTCCTTTCATCTGGCCCCCTCACTTTCATCCTGCATAGCATGGGAGACCCAACCAGGAGAAAATACATGCTCCAGCCAGCAAGCTTTCGGGATCACTGGAGCACACGAGCTTCCCTACCAAAAAAAGGTAATAGCCAAAGAGAAGTAATAAAATAAAACCTTTTATTAAAAAAATACATGTAATATATTAAATATTTATTAAAATATAATAAATAAAATTTTGGGTTATCATAAGATGAATATTGGTGCCATGTAGTAATTATCATGTCCACCTCAGAGCAAGAAGGTTTTGGGTTCAAGTCCCAGGCTCAGCAAGAATGCATCTGTGTAGAGTTTCCAATTTATTTTACGGGTTTCCCCCAGGTACTCTGATTTCCTCCCATAGTCCAAAGAGATGCACATTAGGCTGATTGACTGTTTCAAATTGCTCCTAGGTGTGAGTGTGGGTGTAATTGGTTCTGTGTGTGCTGGCCCTGTGATGGACTGGTGAGCTGTTCAGGGTGTACCACACCTTCGCCTGGAGTCGGCTGAGATGCCTGTAGCCCTAGCGGGATTAAACAGTTAAGCAAATGAATGAATTAATTATTCAATGTGTGTATGAAAGATTGCATCTTTTAGTGTGGCTATGTCTACCACCATCCAACATCATATCAAACGAAGATGATATTTATCTATTATGTCCAAAGCAAATGCTCCTATTTCACTGGGGTTAAACTGTATCCATCTGCATTTTTGGGTATTGTAACACAGATTTGTCAGTGGTGTCATGGCGAAAGATGCCTAGTTCATGACTCAAGAGATCCAATTTAATTTTTCTGATGTTTATTTAGCCTTTAAGGAAAAAAGCATAAAGTCACTCACACAAAGGAAATTGTTCCAAGAAAGGACCTCAGACACACTCTACCAGCTATGCATTGGATAAAAAAGTGCCCCTTCCACTCTGATTGCTCTACCATTCTCTAGCTCTCATTGCGTCCCTAAAATTCCTCCTCTATCCCATAACTAATTTCAAGACTCTAATTGATCCCCAAGACCCTTTCTTTCAACTATGGTCCTCCTACCGCAGAATGACATCATATGTCATCTTTGATTGGTCCTAGTTCGATGCCACCTGGGAGAGCTGCTTGGTTATCACTAGGAGACTATGTTCCTTGTTTGAGGTTGGGCGAGCAATCCTTGTACAGAGTGTAATGGCCTGAAAAAAACTCTGACACACACTTCAGAGAATCAACTACTCATACAATAGTGACATAAATCATCCAATAATTAAACAGTGCAGTAAATCATACAATTGCTCTTTTATTGGTATGATCATTAACAATCTAATATTTTATATTATTTAATATTTTATTTCGAGAACATTTCCACTGGTTAGCTCTCCATTTCAGGATTACAAATATGATCACAAATATGATCACTCATTCCAAAGATATTACAATTGTATTGTATGTAATCATATGATTGTGGCCCTGCGATGGCCTGGCGAGCTGTCCAGGGGGTATCCCGCCCTCACTCAGAGTTGGCTGAGATGAGCGCCAGCCTCCTTGTGACTCTAATTAGAATTAAGCAGCTTAGAAAACGAACAAATGAATGTATTGTAATTAATTTTAGTACATGATGGGAAGTCCAGCAATTTGCATGTAATTTATGAATGACCATAAAATCATATGAAATATATCACCCAGTCAACCATGCAGGCGACATGCATTCCTCAGTTCATGGGTCCAAAACACACAGCACCCCCAGTGGCACCTGATACCCCTGATTTTTTGCCCTCCACATCAGTGTTTAGGCCCAGGAACATTTTTAACAGTATTCTCTCATAACAGTTTGAAACTATAAGACTACTGACGGAAGTATTTTCACAGCTTTTCGTTGCTGGCTGTGATTTTCTAAGATTGCAGTTTATTCTGATGGAATACGTAGGTGTAGATTCTCAATCATCCAGGTCATGGTAATCCTAAAAAACTTGAGTCGAGGCAACTGGAGTAAGTAACAACACTGCATCCAACAAAGAGAAGAAGAAGAGCAGGGCAAAAATGCTGTCATTCCATATGTGGCAGGAGTGTCTGAGAAACTTCAAAGGTTTTTCTCTAAACATGACATTCCAGTAAATTTCAAACCTAACACCACCCACAAGACTAGTTCACCACAAGGACAAAACTTCCAAAGAGAAGCTGAGCGGCGTTGTGTATGCAGTCCAGTGCAGCGAGGAGTGCTCAGACAGGTACACAGGAGAAAACAAACAACAACTGCACAAACGGATGGCGCAACACACGAGAGCCACCTCTTCAGGTCAAGACTCAAAGGTCCACCTACATCTCAAGCACAAGGGACACTCATTTGAGGACAGCAATGTACAGATTCTGGACAGGGAAGAAAAATGGTTTGAAAGTAAAAGAAGCCATCTATGTGAAGAAGGAAAAACCAACGTTAAACTGAAGGGGAAGTTTGAGGTTTCACCTTCCAAGCACTTACAAGGCAGCTCTGGATCTCCTTCCCAAGAGGTGTCACTCCACTTCACACCTTTAGTCAGGTGACCGAACGACCCCCTATGCAGACCGGGTAAACAACGCTAGCGGACAAAGGACCCCAACGAGCGATGGAATGGATGGGAGGGACAGTGATTCGCACTTGACCTGAGAGTTTTTGCTCAGTCTATATAAGGTTGGAACTTTCCAACAGAATTTCTAACTGATGTTTTGGATTTAAAGTAAAATGTCTTCAAAAACCACAAAAAAGTCCAGTTGCCTCGACTCAAGCTTCTTAGGATTATTCTGATAGAACTACGAATATATATTACAACACAGTGCTTCTCAACCACTCCACTCCAACTCAATAGTTATTAAGCCTTTTTAGCCTATTTTACAGAGATATTAAGGGAGTATGAAGCTGAAAAACATTTTTTTCTTATGAGAAATTTTCAGGCACAACACAAACATGTATAGTGTAACCCAATAAAACCTCCCACATTTCAAATGTGCAAGCCTGCCCTGGCTAAATGGGTAATGTAGAGTGGAACAGTGACTAGGTCCTGCTGAATATCAAACTTTAGTCGATAAGTGTACAAGTTTTTTTTACAGAAAAAAATCACAAGGGGCGAGGTCAGGGGAACAAGCTGGCCACCCAACATTGTCACGCAGCAAGATCACCCAAGCCAGAAACATTTCCCTCAGCACTTCCAATGAACTTTATGCTGTGTGCCTGAGCTCTATCTCATTGAAACCACTTATTGCATTCTTCAAGCTCAAAGTGTTCAAGTTTTTGAGCATACCAATGTAAGAGCCAGAAACCACGGTAACAGTTATACCATTCCCCCCCCCCAAAGAAATAGAAACTCTTTTAAATCAAGTTTCTTTTGTGCAAATAATAGTTTGATGATCTTTAACTTTTTTTAATTCACCTTTGAAATGTCGGAGTTTTTTTGAGTCACCCTGTATATATGTGAAGATATAAAACATATAATGTTTGTTGTTTTTGCTATAATTATGAAGTATATATAGCAATATATTCTCATATAAAAATGTAGGATGTCAAAATTTGGATGTCAAATATTAACCCTGGAGTATTATATCGGTTAGTTACCAGGCTGGTTAGGCTTCTTAAATTATAACAAATGACTGTTACAACACTGCAACATATTACACTGTAAATACATTATTATTTGGCTTTAGGCAAAACATTGGCTATGGTTAAGATTATGTAGGTAATTATATTACATATCCACATTATAATCCACTTTATAATGTCAGGCCCTAGGAACTTTTTTAGTCTGTATTAGTGAAAAATCCCATGTCTGTTTTGTTTTTTTTTTGTTTGTTTGTTTTTAAATGCATCCTTTTTTCACAATTCCTGTTTCCCACAGGTCTCTCTGGAGTGCCCATATGGTGGTAATTTACAAAGCCAAGTAAAGGATACTGGAAAAGGTGGGGTGATACTGGAACTTTGGCATAAGTGCCTGCAGTAAGTGGAATTTGAACTTGGATATCGAAAGTGCTTCTTTAAATGCTGACTACTATCCATGCTGAGGTGTTTCCAGCATAATGATTATGAATAGTTTATATAATATAAAAATATGAATGTTATTTTTTGCTCATTCAGCAGGGTTTTAGCTGTCTGTCAACGAAAATGTCAACATCTGCTTTTTTGATGTAGAGTTGAGGCTTGGTGATCTGTTGTACTGCACATTGTGTGCTGTCTTTTTTCACAGGCTTTAAGAAGTAAGGGTGTACTCACAACTATGTAAGCCATATAGCTGCAAAATAGGGTAAAATAGTGCAGCTTTCTTTTTCGTTTCATTTTGGTTTTGGCTGGCCGAAAAAATGCGCAGTATCATCGAAAACCTTTGATATAGATTATCATTAAGGACCTGTGACCCTGCACTGGCTGTATGTGATGTTCTGTATTGAACCTGCCCTTAAAATGTAAATAAAACAAATCCAAGTGCTTTCTATCTTAATGACTTTTTTTGTTTATTCTCTGTATATCTTACATGTAACCTCCAGGGTCCAGTGGGTCTGGTTGAATTAGTTGAGTATTCCAGCATGGGCTGCTCAGCTTTGGTTTATGGGACAGCCACTATTTCAGTGAGATAGTGGAGTGCAGAGCTGCTTGGAAAAACCTGCACCTTCCTCTACGACAATGTTTTTTCAAACCTTTTTTGAGCCACGGCACATTTTTTACATTGAACAAATCTTGCGTTACACCACAAACCAAAAATGTTAGAAAACAACACTCTGTAGGTTAATACAGTTTGTGAGTAATCACAATATAAATTAATCTCACTCAGTGTGTGAAACCTGGCCTGTTTAGATGAACACACAAAGCTCTTCCTCAGCGAGCATCTCGTGTACAGTGGCTCTGCAGGCAGAGAGAGAATCCTAAATCCATCCAAAAGAGATGGGTTTAAGCTTGCTTGGCACTGTGGCACTGTTGGACTTCTCGCCACACACCGAGCACAACGGAGTGGGTGTCATCACATCCCCGGTAAAAGTAAAGCCGAAACCTCAGGTAACTGGTGCGCATGCGATAGTTTCTTTTGGTCGTGATATAGTTTCTTGTGCGCATGCTGAAATAGACCGGATCTGAGACGTGTGTTCCTCTGTCTATTGTGAAAAGCAGCTTGAGCAGTAAGTACACTTACACCAGAACAACCATTTATATTTAGAAATAATATTACATTTTTATAATACGTGTGTGAGATTGCAAGAGGCACATTGTGTGTAGGAAGTATGCAGATTATTTATATTTTTGCAAAGCGTAAGTGTAATAGAGGCATACAGGACTCCCGCTGGCCGCCTCTTCATAGGAGGGGTGAATTCGTGTGACCTATGCATCATTTTGCAGGTTTTTCATGGTAAACAAAAAGGAGTGGATTCACATGATAATTTCATGGGTTTTTCTTTGTCTAAAGGGGTGGATTCACGTGACTTGCAAAAATCGCTTGAGCTTTTCAATAACATGCTAAAAGGACCAAACCGCTTTTTTTGTATGATAATGATTATTATTTTTATTATACCTTGTGCAAGATAAACTTTCTTTCTTGAAATTAATTTTTATTTTTGTTTATGCAATACTACATGTACATGCACACTTGCAGCTTTGTATAATACTTGGCACCTTTAATAAATCATAGGACATAAAAAACGTGCACACGTGGAAGTGATGTGCATCCCCTCATGACTTTATGTACTTTTTAGGAATTCAAGTACAGACTAATACTAAGAATGGCATGCATGAGCACAGCCTGCAACACAATTTTTAGCCTTACCTTGTAAATCAGTGACGCAATCTTACTCCACTGAAGTGCATAACAGAATGTTTGGGGTCTATAATAACAACAAAATCCAGACTGGGCAATTTTACTTGGTCATCAGATCTGGATGGCTGTGGATGTTGTGTAATGGTTAGTGTCTGCCCCAATTCAGGGGCAGTGGCAGTGGCAGCTCAGTGGTTAAGGCTCTGAGTTACTGATCAGAAGGTTGGGGGTTCAAGTCCCTGTGCCACCAAGCTGCCACTGTTGGGCCCTTAAGCAAGACCCCAAACCCTCAACTGCACAGTTGTATAAATCAGATAAAAATGTAAGGACCTCTGTCAAATGATGTAAATTCAGGCTATCATAACTCCATGGCATTGGTCCTTTCCTAGTAAAAAAAAAGGAACTACTGCAGTAATAAGAGCTAGAAGGAACTGTGCAACTGTATAAACTGTGCAAATGATTAAAGCAGTAAAATAAACTCTCAGAGAGGATAAATCAATCCATTTTAAATGGATTGTATCGTGTTGTTAAAGTGCTGAAGCTTCAAGATCATGTTTGTGAATTAATCATACATTTAGGAATCAAGAGCAGCCTGTTTCTAGCTGACAATGAAAAAGACTATTGTACCTGTAATGTTTAATTTCTGTGGAAAGTTATTAAACTCGGATAATTGTGCTTCTCATATTACATTAGGCAATGTGTGAATTGTTCATTACTACACTGGCTCTTTGTTTTACCTCTGTGAGCGGAAAGGGAGTGTCCAGGTAGGGTGAGAAAATAGTCCTAATGTTCTACAATCAGCATGTCAAGCCCCACAAAATAAAAAACAACATTAAAAAAACATTCTCAATATCAGAGGCTCATTACAGGTAAGAGGCTGTTTCTAGTGCAGTAGAGAGGTGTAGTAAATCACTATACTGTATACCCTGAAGCCCTGTATGCAGCCCAGCCTAGAAGCCCTGTTTGCTTTCTCCATGCGTTGATGTGCCACTCCTCTTATACTCCACTTTCATGCTTGCTACAACATAACTTTGAAAAGTAATCATAAAAAGCAGACAAACAGTGGTACGCATTCAGATCTTGCAACAGCACACGTATACCAGGACCTAAGTAGAAACATGTATTAGCTGGAAATGACATTCTTTTACATCTTATTAATCTCTTGTAAATGCTCATTATAGTAAACCCTTTTTCTATTTCAGCGTCATGACTTATACTTGACATGATATTAGAATCATTAGCTAAACCACCCAGGGTGCTGAGCATCATAAGTGTGTATGTGTATTAATCAACTGCGCTTTTGATGTTAGAAACACTATGTGGGCTGAACATAGCAATTACTTTTTCACTGCAGGTGCTATAAACCCAAAGGGATAACATAACAAGAATCATGACATTGTACAGTGGTGATAATGCCTTGCTTTCTAGTGTACATTAAATGGTGTTCTGGATGACCCTTGAGGCCTTGTGTGTTGGTTTATGCGTGAGGTAAATGCCTCCCATTCAGTCTTGCACAAGCAACCCAGTTAAGGTATGAGTTTATTTAAACAATCCTTTAACAGGGGATTAACTTGCATTAGGCTCCAATCAGGAGCTCTGTTTTTCTTCTGTGCACAGTTACACAGACATAGTCTTACACACTGTTCATGTAGACACAGCTTAGACTGTCATGGGTCACGACACTATATCAGCTCACCCAAACACTTCCTGCCAAGCTTACAGTGCAGTATGCAGCTTCAGCCTACATATAGTGATGGATTAGTAAAGAATGTCATATGAAAAAACTAAAGCAAACTGTAGTATCACCTCGCCACTAAAGTCAATAAATGTTAGAAACACTCAAATCATATTAAAGTACTCTAAACTACAGTTGTTCTTTTTTAGGGTAATTTCAGTTTTCACTTACAAGGACTGTATATACATTCGGTAAAAAGTATTTCACTTTTCATTCCACTCTTATTTTAAGTTGAAATGTCCAGTTTTCAGTAATGTTTTATTTCAGAAATGTAATTAATACATTTCATAAATAAGACTTTATGCTTTAACAGTTCTAAACAAATGCAGTACCATTTACAATCCACGCCCACTGAAACTTATGTTATTTTGATAACTTATGTTATTTTGACATGGAAATGTTCATATTGTTTTGGACATATTATAAACATATTGTTATATGTATAAA
>JBCNYG010000012.1:35299831-35311180 GCA_039654305.1 Porochilus rendahli | reverse complement strand
TGTGTGTGTGTGTGTGTGTGTGTGTGTGTGTGTGTGTGTGTGTGTGTGTGTGTGTGTGTGTGTGTGTGTGCGTGTAACAAGGTAGCTAGGGGGCATGAGTATAGTGTCATTAACATTCCAACAGCCATGCTGACACCACTAACTCTGCACTACATGATGAGACAGCTCAGTCCCTATATGATCATTCTTTCTCTCTCTTATTGACACACACAAACTTATGCACGTGGACATACACGTGCACACATACACATGTACACACATGCACATATGCACACGAACACACTCATCACCTAGTAGTAGAACAAATGATGACTCATCCACTTTTTTGCTGTTGTGATTCAGATGTTCCCTTCAAACATGTTAAACATTTTATTTTACATTTACATTTCAGGCAATTAACCCACCATGTACTTGCGTTTTGGACATGTTTTCGATGAGTTGTTTTGCAGTGCCTAAGTCATATTCGCCAGACATACTCCAGTTACTGGTATGTGTGAAGGCCCATTCTGTTGGCATAAAGTGTTCCTTCATACAAGGTTGTTTTTGTAGCTCTGCCTTAAGGGTCTAGAAAAAAGTCACAGACACAGGTAGAGCTGAGAACCCACTCTGATGTAATCATGCTGTGTGGCTACATGTTGATGGGTAGAAAATCTAAGAGGGAACTGAGAATGGCACATACTTGAGGCACATTTTGTTCAAACATATACAAAATGTGTTTGTCATATCAGAAGCAGCCTATTAAGTTCCAGGCTAAACTTCTAGGGGATATTTCGAACAGTATTATGAGCCAAGAGAAGAAAAACTCATACATTAAATTTTCCCTCAAACATTTTTATCACATTATATTAACTAAAAAAAATGTATAAAGAAACGGAATCATCTTAAATATGCCAATATCCTTACAAATAACCACTTCAAAAAAAGGCATCATAATGCAGAGTAAGAATTTATTTTAAAGTTACAAAATATTTATGAAAGCTTATTTATTTTTACATAAACTGTACAATGACGTGTTTTACTGGTTGACTTTGTAACAACAGCTAAAAATAAGCTTCATTATATTGAAAATGAAAGAATTAAATATGAAAGGTTTGCTGTACAAAATAATCAGGTATCATGAGCTGAAATGGAAACTCTGATGTTTTACCCTGACACAGTGATTAGGCTTCTTAAAAAAGGATAAACAAATATTGTACAAATATTGTAATAGCCTTGCCACCATATTATAATAACTAAAATATTGGCTTCTTTGGTTTAATTATACGGTACACACAAAATTTTCACAAAGTTCAGCAGACTACTATAAAAATAATTTTACCCTAGTATTTTGTAGTTTTTATTTTTTGCCTTTTAATTCTTTTCTGCAACTTTTCAGTGCAAACATATGAACAATCAACCGCTTCGTGGAAAAAAAAAGCGAAAGATCACATTTCAAGTATTTGATAAAGAGTTAAAGATTAGCAGAACAGAACACTTGTCTGGACCAGGATTACTATACATTGCATAGGTATTGCAGCACTTTGTATCACTAGGACTGAGTGAGGACTGGTGTAGGTGCACCTCTTGACAATCCTTTTAAAGGCATTTCAATAGGCAAGTGCTTTAAATTGTGCATTTAGAGCATTTTTGCAAGTGCTGTACTGCCAGCTGGTCAGTAATAATGCCTCCATAGAGCACATGGTGCTGACAGCATTTATGAGCCACTGAATTTCACAGGCAAAGACCTGTTGGACCTCATGTCTTAGTTCAGCGGTCTGCCACATGAACTATGCATGTGCAGTAGGAGGGAATGCTGCTATATCACAGTGTTATCCAAGAGCCCACTAGCAGTTTCATTTAGCCTATGTGTTTGATATGAAACAATGCTGCAGAAACTTTCAGCTATGGTAGTGGGTATGCCTTGAGGAACATACACGGTAATATTATACATAGTTATTGAAAACTCTATGTAATGATTTGTCACTGTTTTCGAAGTGCTGATGTTCTGAAGTGTAAAAGACGTTGGCGCGTCAGTGCTTTCACTAGTATTGGAAGGGTTGCTGCTAAGGACTCAAAGCAGAAGGCAATACCAGCTTGTCACAAGTAAATGCCCTTTTCTGTCCTGTTGCAGTAAAAAGCTCAACATCAAAAAAAAAAAATGTTTGGTGAGTGGTTTGGTGAGCATCCCCTTCTAGTTTCAATTCCTTTGTGTTTGTGGACCATAACAGAGTTACTCCTATTATATATCTGATGAACCACGGTTGCATGCACACACTAGTGTGTGATTGTGCATTTTGAATGTACATATAATAATAATTTCCTGTGATACAGGACATAAATATGTCACGGCTGTTGTAAAGTCCTTTGATTACATTCAAAGTTTACAATTCCCTGACTGCTTCAAGCACATCCACATTCCTCCACAATCATGTTAGGAACGTCTCGTTTGACAATGTTATACTCATCATCAAAGTAGAGCATGGACATGGTGCTGAGTTTAGTCGGTATGCAGCAGGAGTTTACTGAACCTGGACTTATGCCTCGCATGCGGTACTGATTTACCACAGCTGTGTGAAATGAGGAGGCTGAGCCCGGTACACCTGCCATATATGCAGGGCAGTTGCCCTCGCAATAGTTGCCATAGTAACCAGCAGGTGCAATGATCCAGTCATTCCAACCGATGAGCCTAAAGTCAATGTAGAATTGCTGCCTGCAGCACAGACCACCATGATTTCCATCGCACTCCAGGCCACGCTTGTGGATACGATGTTTCCCCTCGGTCTGGCGCGCCCGCACCACCAGGAAAGGCCGGTGGGAGGGATCACTTATGTCCACCAGCACAGGGGCCACACTGGCTAGTTCACAGCCCTCGCAGTGCACATCCAAATCCTGCCGACGGCCACCTTTCCCTAGCGCCATTCTGATGGCCTCTGACAGTGGGAATGTGTGCCAGCCACTGCGCTTCAAATCCAGGTGCTTCTCAATAGATTTTTCCTGACCACCAGGCTCCTTATAGTGCAGGCGCACTGTCACTTTCCGACGCACCCCTTTCTCCGGGCCTCCGGGCAGAAGTTTGAAGTACAGCCATAGATTGGCCCGCAGCACATACAGGTTCTGATTGCCCTCATTGGAGATCACAAAATAGAGGCTGGACTTCACTGAAGTCAGGTCATCTATAGGAGATGAAGTGAAGAAAATGGTTATTTTAGCCTATTTATTCATTTTTTAAAGACATTTAGATAATATTTAGTTAAAGGCTGCTGTGAAAGTGCCAAAAATACAAGATATAGCTATTTATGTCTAAGGTAGATTATTCTTATAATCACAAGACCACCAACAAGTTCACATTCTTCAAATGATCTTTTGTTCTTCCTTTCATATATCACCCAGATTGATGAAGAGGCGGCAGCAACACAGCACTGGGCTTGGTCCCAAATGGCCGGGTATTGTAGGCTGCTGATGCAGGGAAGTAGTGGTGGATTGTGAATTCTGCCCTGGGGGGTTCATTGAGTTCATAGTGAAAAACCCACAGCTCCTGGAGCCTTGGAGACTGACAGCACAATGCATTTTGTGAGGTATTATAGAACAACCATGGAACAGCGTAGCATTGAGCATGTGGACTCTGAATAAAAGGAAGACCAAGAAAAATAAGAACCATTTGCTTGGCATAGCACAATGTTCTAAACTGATGGTGTCTGAAGCAGTTCCGCATGCAAGCCGTTTCTTTTCCATTTTTGAAAAGATTAGGTGGAACAACGAGCACTGGATTGTTGATAGCGCCAAAGTGATGGATGGTATAATTAATCATACTTTATTTGATCTTTTGGTTCAATTTGCAGAGCTGCTTATGACTGGCATGTGCTGAATTGAGTGAATTACCTTGTTTGCAAACTGATTAGATGTGGTCAGTGTCAACAGTTTGCTTTGAAGATGGCTCGTTTCTCTGACAGTCTGTCTGGCCCCATGATGCAATGGCTTTATGTGCACATAGCCCTGTCCAGACTCGTTTGCCTACCTCTGCTCTCTGGCAGGAACCCAGTCTCTGGGCAGTCCCAAGGCAGCACACAGTTAAAGCCCATGAGGGACAGAACATAAACCCTGAGGACACCGTGACAGCTGTTAAAAGCTGTGTATCAAAATATGTGTAAAAAGATTAGCAAACAATTCCCCCTTAATTTTCTACCTCATCAACTGGCAGCATGCCTCAGGTTATAAATATTCAGGCATTACCTGCGCAATAAAATGCTCTACTGCCTGCCTCAACAGCTCCTTCTTTAAATGAATGACATGCACATTGTGGAATGGTTTGAATGAAGAAACAACAATGTCCACTAGTCTATAGAGCTCCTCTGCATGGGAAAGCAGGAAGAGAGGTGAGGTCTGGAAAGTAGCCACATGATCCACTGGCCACACGCTGACTGGGTGTGCCTACTTTCATCTGAGCTGAACCACAGATGGGCAATCAGCACTGTCTGGCCAACTTTACAGGAGGCAGAGGAAAGAGGTGTTGATTATCATTTATACTCATTAATATAATTTACTTAATTCCCTTATGGAGATCTGTGTGACATTCCTTTCTGGTTCACTTCTGGTTTTCTGTGATCTTAGACAGTGCTGTACAGGTGAAACATTTGGGTAACATGTAACTATTCATTTAGGATTTCTAACCTAGGTGAAGCAGCAAAGATGCAACCGAGAGCAAACGGTAAAATTCTACTGTAAAAAGTAAAAGGGGATTATTTTCAGGTAATAGAAATTTGCCAAACATTAAATGTCCTGTAAATGAGTTTTTATGTTATTTTACTAACCCTGAGGACCCTGATGTGCTAGGTGTCAAGCCTGGGTGGCCCCTTGATTTTACCACATTCATATCTGTTTTGCCCTATTTCTACCTGTTTAGCTTAGATTCGCACAGCTGAAAGTAACATCTCTTAAAACTTTCAGACTACATGCAGCCCTACCACTGCAAACATGAGGGTAGAACTGAGTGGTACCAATGCTGTCAGTGTACCCTAACTTTTCCTCAGGAATCCCAAAAGAGGATGTCAAACAGTAAATGGATAAAAACACACACACATATCAGGCTCATTCTTACACTTCACTAGAGTTTAATCTCATGCTCAACTTGCTTCATATGGATTGCTTGGTGCATGAATATTGGCTGCTGTTTGATTAGCTTCTAACATTCTGCCAATCTTCTGACACAGTAGAATCTAATTTCCAAAAGAGTATCCAATGTCAATACAACAAAGATTTGCCAAAGGGATTAATTCAAGTAGAGGTACGACTGACATAATGAAATTGCAGGTCCTGTTGCAAACCCTGTGAATACTTGTACAATGGATAATGTCAAATAATAAAGCCTAACTTCCTATGCAGGGCTGGATGTTTAAGAGTTCAGCGAGTCCGAATAGCTACGGACAAATGAGAAGCACACATCTCTCGCTTCGCTCCTGTGGCTACGGGACACCAAATCCTTCTGAAACGGACCACAGGACAGAGGTAAGAGACGTGAAGCTGGCAGCTGTTCTCACCTGCATGTTGGCAGGGTTCTCCATTATGCCCTCCTGAAGTAGGGTGTGAGATAGACGCAAAAATTTTAGGAAAAAAACACTAAAGATAGTGAAATTACTGCCCCACATTAAGTGAGGAAAGGAAAGCGCTGAGTTTTCTTACAGGTACAACTCGCAACTGCAGTGATTTGCAAACTGATCCCTTAGGAACCATATAGACCCAGGGAACAACACAGGATGAGCGCATCTGAAAGCTCAGCAGAGGAGCGTGCCACTCATAGCAGAATACCTTGGGAGCTTGTCCCAAAGCCATGCCCTGGCTGGCAACCTTCACTCTAGGGGTTAGCGCCAGCTGGCCTTGAGGCAGAAGGGGTCCAGAGAGCAGGGACCAAAGCCAGTTTCCTGACACAATGCAGCTAAAAGGTTCAAAGGTGTCCTAAATAATGGGTGAAAATGCAAAGAGACCTAGCTTGGCTTTGATATTTCAAAAGCATTCTTTCATCCTTTGCAGAACTGCGATATGAGTAGACCCCCCCCCCTTCCCCATTATTACCTCTGTCGTCGTCCCCCACCTCAAATATCTCAAGCATTATTCGGAGTGATTGCTGTTTTTGTTCCTAATATTGCCATATTGGGTTGAACAGGAACACACAGTGCCCTACGAGTAATTGCTGCTCCATTGTTCGCTTGCCATAAGTGCGTTTCATTCATTCTTGTCCAAGTAAAGTTGTTCAAGCTTACTAAGGTGTGCAGGTATTTAGAATCAGATAAGGGAGTCAGGCTAAGCATCATGCCTCATCTTTCATAGTACAACCATCGAGAAAGTGAACATTTTGGGGCCTTTTAGATTCCCATCATATCAACAATTACAATAATAACAACAACAACAATAATAATACTTTCTTATCTGAGATCTGGACAGGCAGAGTCAGTGTTGCTGCGATGTAAAACTCCATTTCTTTGTACAAGTAATGTTGCCACTGCAAACTTTTACTTTAGCTGTTAATAAGTTATCATAAGCTCTTTTAAAGCTCTAATCTATAGTTATTGGAAATATCTAACCAACTGATCCCTGACAAATATATGCGACCTAATGTGCTCCTCCATATAATATATATTTTGAGAAGGTAAGAATAATCAATAATCTTAGCCAGATTATTATTTCATTTTGCTTGCAGGAGGCTGCAATTTTATTCATTTATTTTCCAGATTGCTTTGTATAATATAGAGGGTGTTTATTATGATGATGATGCAATAGTAAATATGCGGTTTTCTCTGAGTCTGTAGTTTTCATAATAAACCGCATGCAATATGCTTTGAAATATGCATCGTGCTGCATTAGTTTCCTTGCTGATTTGCTTCAAATCAAATCAGTGAGCCTAAGCCTCCACATCCACGTGCACTAGGGTGTTTTTATTTATTTATTTTTTTTTAAAACTATAATCGTCATGCCGTTCCCAAGTTTTAGGTGTCGCATTCGGGAGAAATGATTTCTACAGTTAAGAAATTTCCTGCACACCTGACTCGGCAAAGCTGATGATTTCTGATGTCTCCTCTTGCGCCTCGTTACTGTAAGCGGCTTGGCCGTCTAGACTGGGGATCTCGAACCTCCCGTCCTCTCTTACTTTCCCGGCGTGGAGCTTCTTCAGTGCCGTGACCATGGCCGCCTTCGGGATCGGGTGCGTGATGTTCGGCCTCTGCCTCATCTGCAGCCTGCTCAGTATGTGCCTCTTCACCGCCTCCAGAAAGTCCGTGTCCATCACGTCTGGAACGTCGGCGCGGCTGAGGCCGCATGACGTGCACGAGTCCCGGGGCAGCGCGTGGGTGTCGCTCCCGGCGGCCCGCACTGACAGCACGCAAGCCATTAACCAGCACATCACCCGCATGACCACCTTCATCTTCTCTCACTTTAAATAGACTGGGTGCCTCGGGGAATTCGTTTATTTTGCATTCACAGATCCGTCGTGCCAGGTAAGTCGACGCTGTGCAGCCACATGAGATATTTAAACAGTGTGTTCATGAAATTAAAGTAACTGGAAAGATGAGGTCGTGAGCTACAGCGCTCAAGAAGGATCCGAATCAGGACCGGTCCGGACTCCCCGCGTTTGAATCACAGAAAGCTCCGGACGTCATTGTTTTTAAAGGATGGAGCCGCCGCGGTTAGGAGAAACGGGCTTGACTTTGAGCATCCAAACTCCGTCTCAGGCTTGAACAGTGCATGTAAACCGTCCAAGCCACATTTCGTGCTTATGTCTGAAATATCCCCCTCCTCCTCTCAATGACGATATGAGAACAACCATCCCAAAACAAGACGCGCGCCGTCACAGACCGTGCCCTGTCCAAGTCCTCTCCATGGCATAAATTAGTCCCCTGGTAGTGTTGCGAGTTGGAATGTCGTCCTCGGTTTCGTTCAGGTAGTAGTTTGGACTGAAACAACAACAACAAAAAAAGACAAAGGCGAGAAAATTCCGACGGTCTCGCGGGAGCGTGTTGTGAGTGCGCTACGGAGACGGCATGGTGCTTTCCCCGGTGCACTCAAGCGACTAAAGCCGCCTCGCGCGCTAACTTTTTTATAGTTGAAACCACGTGGGCTGAGAGGAGATTACCGCGTGTTGGAGGCGAGAACAGCATCAGCTGCGGCTGATCCATTCAGTCCAGCAGAGGATGAGCAGCTCTGATGGCCTGCCGAGGTTCATTATGAAATAAAATGTACCCGTCATATTGGAAACTCCCATTTATTAAACAATAAATAAATAAAAAATTAACAAAAATTATATATTATACCTTATATGAGTTTTACATATTTATTGAACATGTGGTTAAACATTTCTTATTATGTTATATACTATATGCTTTTATGCTCAAATGAATTCAGGACTTTAGAATATTATTTATTATGGTAGGCATTTAAAGAAATGAAACAAGAAGCGCTTGTTCTGTGTGAATTGGTGCTATGGCGCCATCTCTTGTTCTCACTGTATAATACACCTGACCTTACGACTCCTGCTGCATCACTGCTATGATGTAATAAATCGGTGTTAACATCAAGTTCTAGATTAAGTAGAAACAATTTTGTTTCAGATTTGTGAATTGTACAATGCTCTGAGTACCAAAATTCCTGCCTTGATGAAAAATTCACTGGTGGCATGGTGGACAAGGGGTTAGAATGTCCCACTCACAACAAGAAGTTTCTGGGTTCGAGTCTCGGGCTCAGGGAGGGCGAATCTGTGTGCACTTTGTATGTTCACTCCGTTCTTGTGTGTGTGTTGGTCCTGCAATGGACTTGCAAACTGTTTAGGGTGTGCTCCATCCGGAGTTGGCTGAGACAGGCTCCAGCCTCCCCATGACACTAGCAGGAGTAAGTGGTGTAGACAAATATTGTAGACAAGCATTTGTTGACCAATTGCTTTAAGTAATCAGGACACTGGAAAATAATGTTTTTGTTCATCTAAGAGTGATTTTTGAAATTTGGATGCTGGTCAGCTGAAACTGGATTTTTTTTTGTGAAATTTACTTCAAAATAATTATTTTATAGCGCTGCATTACTAGCAGTAATTCAGAAACTGATCCCACGTCCACGTCCTGGTAGCTGATCAGACCAATCAGGATTTTTCAGCAGGGTGAACATTAATACATAATCAAAACATTTTAACCACAGCATACTTTGTTAATTAAGCAGCTTGTGTCTAAAATGTTTCTTAATACTGCAAAAATCACCACATATACTGGTGTGTAACATTTAGCATTAACATTACCTGATTGATCTGTGGTAAGACAGTGTGTTCTTACACCTTTCTATTATAGCCAGTATTTACTGTTTCATCATCAGTTTGTGCTACAGTAGCTTTGTGTGGGATTGGACCAGATGTTCTAGCCTTCACGCCACACGTACATCCACAACGTAGCACCCTTGCTAGTTCACTGGTTTTCCCTCCCTGGACAACCTTTGGTAGGCACATATCACTGCATACCAGGAACACCCCACAAGGTCTGCTGTTTTGGAGATTAATAGATCCAGTCCTTTAGCCATTACAATGTGGCCCTTGTCAAAGTCTATCAGATCTTTACATTTGCTTATTTTTACTGCTTCCAACACTTCAACTTTGATAAGTGACTGTTCCCTTTGTCTAATAGAGCTCACTCCTTGGCAGGTACCACAATACCTAGATAATCAATGTCAGTCTATGCTACACAATCTGATAGGACTGCTATCTCCGAATAAAAAAGTTGATAATGCTTGAATCAATACGATGGACACTCAGTTTTTCATGTTCACTTGAAAAATCTACCATAAAAAGTCAATTTTCAAATACTATATTCTAAAACACCTAAGGAATGTAGTTTAGGAACTTTTCTTTGTATCATATACTAAACTCTCAATGAGGTGACTAATCAGATGTCTTTAGCTATAAAGAGTTTACTCGGTATACACAGAACTCACCAGAGCTGGTTAAAATATGTAAAAATAAACTATGCACCCAGTATTATGACATGGGCATTTACTCAATAAATACATATAAAGCACAGTACAAATTGACTTTAAACAAGAAAGTAAAATGTAGTATTCTGCAAAAGTATTAGACACCAAGTAAGAAACTATAAAGCAAAGATGCTTTTCTAAAACAAATGATATTTAAAAGTCAGATGAAATATTTATACATAAAAACTGCAATATAAAGAACAGTCAACAGTAATTTGAATTAAAAAGACATATGGTGTTACAACATTTTGTTTTGTAAAAATGCATCAGTAGTCTCAGAATGAGTCTTGTAACGAAACTGGCTGTTAAGTTTAAGCGTCTTGGAGAAAGCATTTTTTTTCTGGAGATCTTGACAGTCAAGCTGTTGTTTTTGCAGGAAAAACTGACTTTGTCGTACCCTTGTTATGTTTCTTTTTGTCTTAAAAAGAATATACATAACGTGTTCTTAGCCTACAATATTTTTCTCTGTACCAGTAGATTTGCTTGTGACAAAGGAAATGTTTGGAAAGCTGCTTAATGCAATGTTACATGAACTGTAATCAGCATAAATGTTGTGTGTACTGACTCACTAATGCAGAAGTCATAAAAGAAACATCTATAACAAAATTTGTATAAATAACGGTTTGCTAATATGTTTTCACAGTGCTGGTATTTAGTAATACGATACGTACCATAAAACCATCAACACATTCATTATGCATATTAATATACATAAATCAGATTTACAACTCCAGTTCACTTTAGTTAGTGGTACTAAAAATGAACAGCTGGAGGAACAATTTGCAACTTATTTGATTAATTGGCAAAAGGCCAATAGCATGGATGCGTATAAAAAGAGAATTAGTCAAAGGTATGCCAATCTGCATAAAACAGCATCTACAAATTGGGGAACAATTTCAAAATAATGATTAACATAAAGCTGTGAAGACTTGGAGTATTTCATCAACTACAGTAGAAAATATCATTTAATGATTCACAGAATCTAGAGAAATCTCTGTGCATAAGGGACAAAGCCAAAAATCAAAATCGCCTATGTTCTTTGGGCTCTCAAATACATAAAAATAGTAATGATTCTGTCAGGAATAGCACTGCATTGAACAATTCCAAAAATAATTGTTAATACAGTTTGTCGCACCATCCACAAATGCAGGTAAAAGCTCTATCATGCAAAAAAGAAAGCATATTTGATCATACTCCAGAAATGTCGCCATGGGCAAAGCTCATTTAAAATCAGAATCAGAATCCTTTATTGATCCCACAGGAAATTTTGTGCACACACTTGCTCCATACCAAGTAGAATGAGAAAGTCTCGATAAAGAAAAATCACAAATACATACCGACCTATCTTTCTCATACACACTTATGTATGTGTATATA
>JBCNYG010000012.1:35248876-35264107 GCA_039654305.1 Porochilus rendahli | reverse complement strand
TATATTTTTTTTTTTTTTTCTTTTTTTTAATTGTCTCCAGCTTACATTTAAATATTTTAGAAAAAATGTTTGTGTAAAAAAAACAACCTATTACATATGTTACCTACATATAATAATAGTAATAATAATAGTAATAATAATAATAATAATAATAATAGTAATAAAGGCTGCTATATTTTGCATTGCAGAAAAAAGTGAGTCTGACAGCAAAGCAAAATCTCCAGAAGATAGTCAAACTTGAGACTCCTATTTACATATATGTACCTAAGACTCCTATTTTCTAATGTGATTTAATGTTTCTTGTTTGTTAATGTTTTCAGTAAACTATAATAAATAGAACAAAGTATATATAACTTTAAAAAAGAAATTAGCTGCTAAATTTTACTCAGCATCTTGCAGAAGCAGCTGCAGTACCTCTGGTGACGTTGACTCTTAGAATTGCTTCTTATTTGTGTATGAAAATCCCAGCAGCCTTTCTTTTCTTATCTTATTTTCGTTATTTTAATTTATTTTATTTTATTTATTTATTAATTTTGACTGGGTGCTGAACAGTGGTCAGTTTCAGAATCTGTTGATTGTTACAAAAAAAATTCTCATTAAATTTTGTGCTGGTAAGCGAATATTTGGAAATCTAATTTTTTTTTATATTGACATGATAATGTGGAACTCCTAATAGAAAGATGAATAACTAAATTTGTGGAAAAAAGGTACCGAGACTTTAGAACATTCCACATTCTCATGCAAGCTACATGTGGCCTCAATTGTTTATCTTGTAGGTGGCCTTATCCTGTGTACATGGCTGTATCCGGAAAACAAGCACGCCCATGCTGGAACTCTCAGTTGGTTTAAGACTGTTAATATGAGCATTAGGTATACTTCATGCTTACAATGCTGGAAATCATCACTTATTTAGTATATATCACAAAAGAATTGAGGCACAATTATATAACATGTAAAAACCTATATGTCACATCTGATTACACTTAGTAATGTGCTTTTAGCCTGTAACGTGATCTTTCTATTCTTATGGTTTACTGCTCAGGATATACAGATTTTTTTTACTGCTCAGGATAAATAGATTGGGGGTTAGATAGGTTGAATAGATTTTCTGAAATGTAGTACAGTAAGCTTGAACACAATGTCTTGCTCTTAATTAGTCACCTTCTGAGTTGTCTAACACAAGTGCCAGTGGCATAAGCTATGCTGTTTTTCTCTGACTCAATAACCCATAATTTGTGAGAATGTGTGTTGAATAAAATTGCCACTGAACCAAATTTTCCACAACTCATAACTTGCACAAAATATTTTCATACCAGAGATTTGTATTTTGTCCCATACTACGACATTTGTATAATATGATCAACAGACCTCATTTTAGGCAACTTATTTCCTTTGCTTTTTTATTTAATTATTTATTATTATTTTGGGATACCAAAAAATGTATCTTTCCAGATCTAGTTCACTGCAGTTTAGGCTTAAGACTGACTGGGAATAGAAGTATGGGAGAAGTACAGCCAGTAGTCCATTTATGGTCCATCATAACAGTCAGGCTCTTATCATTTGTTCTTTTCCTTCCCCTTACAGGTATTTTATTACATGTGCCAGCATGCAAACTTTTTTACTGTCTTTTAAAGCACACACATGCTTTGGCTGTTAAAAGAGTAAAAAACAACAACATCTATCTGTCTGTTATCTTAATAAGTACATCAGGATGGGCTGATCATAAATTCAGGATTAATTTCCCTGTAAAATTAGACATGTTTTTGGTACATATTTTTTGTGGTGTGTTTAAGTATTAACACCTTGCCTATTTCCACATTATTTCATTTAGCTGTAGTGCTTAGAGATGGTGAGGTGAAGTAAAATGTACATAAGAGGGTAGTGCATGGCCTATCCACACTACAGAGTCAGTTTTGAACCGATCTGAGCTGATCTCCCTGTCCACATCAGGCTTAAAATCAGTTCAACACCAGTTCTACTAAAGACGTGTTCCCAAGGGGTCTCTGACAAGATTGAGTCTGCAAAAATACTCTTGCATTTGTAGTGAAGACAGGAAAAATCAAACTAGAAGTTGACCCACTGAGTATGTGCATCATGCGTTGGAGAAGGATACAAGCAGGAGAAGAATAACCACATAAAATAATGTGTAGTTGCCCAGATAATAAGTAAGCTGCTTAGGTGTGCTATCTTATAACAGTATGAATAAATGGTATGAATTGTGATTTTTAGACCTCTCTAAGGTCCAATATAATATGATTTCTCGAGCAGATACATTACATACAAAGCAGCTTCCTGAAGAACAGAGGAATTTTTTGGATTGGGAATCATACTGTGGTGTTCCACTGCTATCTGAAATGAAATGAAAAATAAAGGTCAGAAAATGGGTATAATATTTAACAGCCATGTAAACCTGTCGTCAATACTGTGCTTGAGCATCAGACCTTGATTTGAATTTGGCAATATCGAGCAAAATAACACAAGAACCCTAAAGAAAATGTGAAAACAAACCATCACCTCGCTCTCGCCCAACACCTCGTGTTTTGTGTTGAATCAGATCATGTGGTATGAGGGATCCTTTATTGCATTACCGGGAGAATTGTTTTCCCCCTTTTATATTTGTTTAATGTGATCAAGTTTATTTCTCCAAATTTGATGGCTGGATGTATTTCATTTTGACAGTGATTGAAACAACATATATTTTGCTCACGAGCAATGTTTTGTTTTTCTCTCGACTGATTTTCATAAATAACACAACAAAATAAAGTGGAGAGAAGGCAGCCTCAGTGACAATGAAATATTGCTTGAAAAATAATAATACATTGAAAAGCTTATACACAATAGAAAACTTGAAAATATATTATAGGCCAGTTTACTGGTGTTTTTATTTGCATTTTCCCTGCATGCTCAGTGAATGGAAAAATGCAAAAAATAGTAATGACAATGGAATACAGTAGTGGAGTCTTGTGAAAAACCCAACATTATCTAAGCTTGATAATGATTTTGAGTTTGGTGTTGGGTTTTTCACAAGACTACAGTATTCCATTGTCATTACTTTTTTTGCCTGCCCATTGTCTGCGCAACTGGTTGTTGGCAGTGAGAATCTGGTACACTACCCTGGACTTTACATACACAAGTTGATGAAACCCTACACATCTTTGGGTGGATATAATTATCATCACTCCAGCCACGTTCACAAGTGTTACATCATGGACATTGACAACCATCAGATTATTTAATGAATTCTAAACAAACCTACCAGGGGAAATCTAGTATGCGTTTTAGCACTTACTGCTCATGTGAGGCGAAGTAAGTTGGCTTTAATGATTAAAAATGTTAACTGTGTATGCTGATACCAGCTCTCTATCACTATCATTCAAATTGGAAAATGCAGAACTAACCAGCATATTGTATATCAGATTAAAAAAGCAAAGAATATGGTTCAGGAATCCAACTGAACACAATGACTCATTGTTCTATATTGCCCACCTGGAGAATCCAGTTTACTTCAGTACAAGGTTATGTTTGACTTTAAATATCCATGTTAGGAGTTCAGGACCATACCTGAAACTGGTTAAGCACTGACAAATTTTCACAATTATATTTACAAAAGCTTGATGTATTGTCATGATTGAGATAGCCCACAAGGAAAAACATTTAATTATACAAGCAAACCTTGTACAGGTCAACTGTGTAACTAGAAAGTGAAGCTTGAGAGCAAACATACACCTACACATCTCCAACTACTAAAATGTATTAAATCACAGTGTAATAAGCAATTGGTTGTTTCATGTTATAGGCAAGGCTTCCTATGAGTATAGTTGTACATAGTTATGTGAAAAATATATGTATGTCCCATGGAACCTGTTGCTTAAAAATAAATAAATAAAAAAATAACAAGCATTGTCTTATTTGATACAGTGCCTACAGATAAAAGGTAAAATACTTCATCAACAAGCAAAAACAATCCAGTCACTGGACCAGTCATATGGAAAAAGTTTGCACAACTTTACATTAGGATTAGAATCAGCTGTTTCATACTAGATGCCATTGATTAGAACCTCATGCAAGTTTAACCAGTCTTCTTTAAAACTGACATCTATGCTCTGATTTTCTCATAGCTATGGAGGCATGAGGCATCATGTCCGGATCTAAAAAAAAGGTATCTGAGGCTTTCAGAGAAAAGAAAAGGGGGAAAATATTTTTTCAGTAATTATCTCGATTATTTAAAGCAAATAATTCTATTGTAAGAAAAATCCTCATCAAAGTCAACATATAGTCAGAGATCATGCTTTTAACATACTGTGCCCTGGATAGACAAATCTAAACTTGAGTTGTTTGATTAGTCATGACCACAGACTTCAAGAAATAATTTCTGATAAAAGGTGCGAAAACCCCTGTTTAGGTTAGTGGTTTACCTACTTCCTCCACAAAAGTGTTTCGCAAAAAGTGTGTTTGTGTTTGTGTTTGTGTGTGTGTGTGTGTGTGTGTGTGTATAATGATATATGCACACATTTTTTGCTAAATACTTTTAAAAAACATTTTTTACCACTTCTACATGTAGACACAGTAATAAAGAGGGTTAAATGCTTGCTTCTTCAAATAGGTCAGGGAGATAAAAGCAATTTTCATGGGATGGGATTATTTTTTCTCTCGCATGACCGTAACAAATAACTGCAGATAGGAAGTCCTGAATGGAAAACAAAAAGGACATCAGGCCAGCCTTAATGCATTTTTGATTCCCATTTCATACTTTGAAAAATGTCACCAGGCAGCCAGGCAAAACATTTTTTGTGGTCTAAACTCACCAGGGATTTGCGGAGATGTTTGTTTTGACAGGGCTGTGGAAAAATACAGTGGAGAGAATGAAATAATACAGTGAAGAAACAGCATACATGTACATTGCATACAGCATGCATGAATTAATAGTTTTTTACTTTATAAACTTAATTCAAAGCTATATTTTGAATATACATGCATATTTAAATTATTTATGCGAAATCAATTTATATTTAATGTTTTATATTTGTACACTATGATATTTTAATGACATATTTTTATGTAGTATAAAGTAAAATATTTATTAAATATCTGTCATCAATATTTACATAAATTTCAACATAACTCTTCCATATTCATATTGAAGAAGAAACCTCAAATATTTTAAGTAAAAAAAAAATACAGATTTATTTGACCATTAATAAATATGTAAGTGTATTGCAGATTTAAGCTCTGCTTAGTACTGGGCTTGTTGCTGTCTGAGCTTGTTCATGCATTTATTAACCGCCTCTAGTAGTACAGCAAGTGTCCCTATGCTACCTGTGATTTTTGGGTTTCCTGCAGTGATCCATGACTTTAAAAACAAAATATTTTAGAAATTTAATGTTTTGATTAAATTCTAAAGTGTTTTCCCTTAAATCACATGCAAGATCACCCACTGACTTTTCTGCATTCTCTGCTACTTTCACCTCCATATTTTGGTTTGCATCTGGATTTATGCTTACATTATGTAGCATATCAAGTAGAGTGCTGTTTGTTTCACATATCAAGGTTTTTTAAGCATCTGGGTATCGGACTGTATCAGAATCAATGGACACACAAAGCACTTTTGATGTTTTTTCGAATGATAAAAGTATGCTTGACGGATGTATACGAATTAGTTTTACTTTAGTCCGACATGCACAAAGGACTAATCACAGCACGTCTTCTATAGTATACAAGAGTGACGCAACAAACTTACAAAACTTGTTTTTACAGCCTGTAGCGAACATGGACCGTGTAGAATTTGTATCACTTGGGATTAAAAACTTTTTATGCAGCAGTTTTGTATAAACAATACAATTACAGTTAGGGAAACTTAAAAAGAGATTATGGAGCCTAATAATTGTAGTTAATTTTTCAAATTTTTATAACTTGGATAGTTTAAAAATTTTCCCCTGATTTCACATAAGGCTAAATGTCAAAGTATACTTTAAAGTAAAGACAGCTTGCCAGGCCATCGCAGGGCAGAAACACTGACAGCTCTGCAGCCTACTTTTGACGAAAATCAGCAATGGTTCTTTTACGTTGGTCTCACCACACTTGGCCGGCCTTTGATAACCCAGTTAGCAGCACTGGGGGGACAGCTGTGACAACCCGCTGATAGTGGGGCTTGAACCCTCGAGCTTGGGATCAGTAATCCAGCACCGTACACCAGGCCACCACAGCCCTGCCACAATTATTATATTATAACTTTTGAATGGTGGTGTATTTGTGGTAAAAATGAGTATAACACTGTTAAGCACTTAAATACACCATAGAAAGGTTATAAATTAAGTTAATTTAAAAATAAATCTGTGTTAAATAACCAGATTTTATTACATTAGCATGAGGTCTGTACTAACATGACTACTTTTCAAACAAGAATCTTATTGTCAGTAAATCAGTGAAGACTTTACTCTGTGATCTTGGCCCTCTGTATTCTTTGCTGCTAGCTAGAGGGGATGTGACCTCAGGCAAAGGGAATGTTACCCCTTGATACAGATTGGAATGAGGATGTTAAGGCATTGAGCCAGTTATTCTCCTGTTTTCTCCATCATTTTGATCAGGAAGTTTCTTACAAGCCTGCTACAAGAAGTGAAAACCATCTGGTTCCCTCAGATATTTCCGGATTTCTGCACTTGTACCATACTCTTCATGAAAATAAGTGCAGAGATATTGTACAGAGAGAGCTTTATTTTAAAGGTTATTGTTTAACACACACTTGAAGTGATCATGGACAACTCCTCCATCCTAAAATTTAAAGTCCTTAATATTTGTAGTATAACCTCTTAGAGGTGAACAAGTTTAGGAAATGACAAGGTAATTAGCAGAATACATGATTCTTTTAATCTGCACAAAAGCCCCTGGACCACAAGCCATAGACACAGCTTCAACGCATCAGAATTCACCCCCATAATTTGCATTGGGGTTTTAAGGTTTCCATCTGTACAGTACCACCACCACCACCACCTACCCCCCAGCATGCTGATGGTTTGCATAACTGCAAATTTTTGATTGTGGTTCTTTATGACACCAAACAAAGCCAGTTTTTATCTGAAATGCAACTTGAAGTTCTGGTGCTAAATTTTTTTTGGTGTTCTGAGAAAGGGCTTGTAACACTTTCAAATAAATTGTGAAAACAGCCTTTAACAGAAGATTTCAAAACAAATTAAACTATATTCTACAATTCTATTCTAACTGTTGTTTCATAAATCTGAAACTGTGATTTCAGATTTTTCTCCATCCTCCTCAATGTAAGGGGGTACAGTTTGCAAGTACACTAGTAGCAGTATTAGTATTAATGATGATGATAATTTAAAATCGTATAGTACTTTTCTCATACCCTAGTTCACTTTAAAATTTGAAAAAATATACAGTTAAAAAAAAATTCAATAGGTATATAGTAGTAATTATAAATTTTCCTTCCCGTCTCTTTTACCCGTTTACTTGTAGCCTTAAATTATGGTACATAGTGTATAAATGTATTCATATTTTATAGCTAGTCACCTGATTAGCCATGTGACCTTGCTTTATGTCCACTTAAACTCCTGACGTGTGATGTGATTGTATCCAGCATCAGTGCTGTCACTAGCTGAAGGAGAGTGTGTGAGGTTAAACAGGTTATTTGGCCTTCCAAGAAGGAGGACTGAATAAAGGACACCTCAAAAATAGTACAAATTAAAATGGCAAATGAACCCACTGTGCACCATTTTGCCTCAGGCTTAAAAATGGACAATGAGCATAAATTATTTTTGATGCTATCAGGCTCCTGACTTCTCACAGATATTGGTGTGCGTGTGTATGAGAGAGAGAGCAAGGGAGACAGAGGAATATCACATGCCCACATGCTGCATAGTGCCTGGAAATCCTAACAAAATCCTTTATCTGGGTGAAGGGCAGCAACATTTATATTTCACAGCATGTAGCCATAGGGGAAGCTGATAAAGCCCCAATTATTTCACAACTTCACCCCTGTTGCCCTCTGTCCTGTGCAGTCATGTCCTATTTAATGATACTGCCAGTAAAGAGCAAAATAAGCAGTACTTATTTTAATATCCAATATGTTTACGTATGCAGTATTCAGATGTTGCATGTGACTGAAGTATTATGTCAGTGGTTGTACCATGTGGAACTGGCTCATGACTCTACACATAAATGTTGTTCCTGTTTAAATAGTGCTGACAGAGTGTGAACAAAAGTAGCTGTGCTCCAAGAAAGGCCATAGCCAGCAAATTCTGGTGCAGTGTTTCTGAATGTATGTTGTGGCAGCTTCCTAGTAAAGTCCACCTTGACTTCAGTGCTGCCAAGAACAATACCTGGAAGCAATGTGTCATGGTCTTATTTCCTGAGTAAGGAGCAGCAGTGGGCAATGAACAGCACATCCTTGAAACCAACAATTGTCTGTTTGTCCATCAAAACAGCATGCCAGTTTCTCAAGGCTATTTTGTTGATTTGGGCTAGGTAACATTTTTAAGCACTGAGTACTTGCTAGTGTTACAAATATTATATAGAATCATGTAAGGGTCTTGATGTTTTCAACCAGAATTTAATCTTCTACCTTTTTATTTTTTAAGCAATGTACATTAAGTAATTATGATTCACTGATATTTTATGTAACATTATCTAATATTCAGTAACAAATAAAGAAAATAAATAGTTTGAGAGACAGACAAAATGACAAGGTCTTTGATTTGTGGGTGTGTTTATAACAGGATTTTGGTCACATAAGAATCTTTTCATAAATTATATTTTTATTTTTTTTGACAAAGAATGCAATCACAGTTTTCAAAATCAAGTTTAATGAATGTTTTCCAGAAGGTTTTTGTGATGTTTACTTGCTTGCTTGCTTATTTCCCCCAATAAATCCTGATTTTATTTTTGTACTCACATATGAATATTGATTACCTGTATAGTGGAAGCCGCCCTGTAGACAAAGCTTAACTGCAAGTAGCGACATCCACAAAAGTAAAAAAAAACAAAAGCAAAAAAGTGCTGTGACAGCTGGAACCGTAAAATGAATGATCAGGGCAAAGGCCAAAAACAGAAGTGGAAGTAATTTTCACACTTCTATACAAAAGACAGTTGAGTTTACAGTCTCATTAACAGTTTACGGTTTACAGCTATGTACTGATAGATGCGCTCTGCTACTATGGCAGCATCTCCTATGTCATAAGTGCACTGAATAACTATTATTTGTCCTAATTTCTGGGTTTATGTTGGCGCCCTTATTTTATTTTTCATATATTTAATAATGTGCCAATAATATAAAACTCCCTAAATTTATAGAAGAGTACAGTATAAAATTGGAAGAGTTTAAATTGAAAATCTTGTCTCTCCTCTTTGTCTCTCATCTTTGTTTACTCATAAAAGCAAGTTTTAAACAGCAAAACCTGTGTGTGTTTTTATGGGTAGGCTCAGATCAAGTGTGTGGAGTGGCTGAGAGAGGCCTTTGGATATGTCAGCGAACAAGGGGAAAAGTCAGAGCTCCTTGGCATTGCACAAGGTCATCATGGTGGGCAGTGGTGGTGTAGGCAAGTCAGCCCTTACACTCCAGTTTATGTATGATGAGGTGAGCAGTCATATTGAAACACCCAGCCATACTGAATGTCTGGAAATTGTATACATTTCATGTCTCCTGTACTATCAGGAATAAACCTGACCTGACCATCACACCCAGTATGCTTTTTGCACTCCCATTCCATATTTTAGGACTCTTTTCTGTTGTAATAACCTCTACTCTCCTGGGAAGAGGAAATAAATTTGTGTCAACAGTTTGGGGGTGAATCATATATGGGTGTGATTATCATGTATCCTCAAACTAAATACACGTGTTGTAGACCCTTAATATTCCTGATTCATTCTTGACATGAATGTCTCTATATTTTGCCCTTTAGTTTGTTGAAGACTATGAACCCACGAAAGCAGACAGCTACCGAAAAAAGGTTGTGCTGGATGGGGAGGAGGTACAGATCGATATTTTGGACACAGCTGGACAGGAAGACTATGCAGCCATCCGAGACAACTATTTCCGCAGCGGAGAGGGTTTTCTGCTCGTGTTCTCCATAACTGAGCAAGAGTCTTTCACAGCTACAGCAGAGTTTAGGTCAGAATTATTTCACAGCAGCATACCCTTGTGACTTGAGAATAATGTAGTCTCTATTTATATTTCACATTGGTTAGACACTCACACTTTTTTCTTGGCCCAGGCATGTTTGTACAAGTTTGGTATACTTGATCAAAGCTGAACTTCATCCTGGGAACAGGTTTTTTGCAGTGGCACATCCAATTCCGAACCCACTGTATTTTAGAGTGGTATTATGTGTTAAAATTGCAGTTAATCCCATTTTATAATTTGTTTGTGAGAAAACAAACCTGTGATGATGACTTATCATTTAAGAGTGTGGGATCCATTCTGAATATGTTGTTTCAGAGAAGTGTGCAAATGCATTTAGACTGGTTTCCTGTGTGTGTGTGTGTGTGTGTGTGTGTGTGTGTGCGCGTGTGCGCGCGCGCAGGGAGCAGATCCTGCGTGTTAAAGCTGAGGAGGATAAGATACCACTGCTGCTGGTGGGGAATAAGTCTGATCTGGAGGAGCGCAGGCAGGTGTCTGTGGATGATGCCAGAGCAAAGGCAGAGGAGTGGGGTGTACAGTATGTGGAGACTTCTGCTAAAACACGTGCCAACGTAGATAAGGTTTGTCTGAGTAGTTACATATTGTTTGTTTTACTGATACCCTATACCTGTCTAAGAAGTATATAATCACTAACACCGTTTACTTCCAAAGGTTTTTTTTGACCTCATGAGAGAAGTGAGAGCCAAGAAGATGTCAGAAAATAAGGACAAAAATGGAAAAGGAAAGAACAAGAAGAACAAGAAAAGCTTCAAGGAACGCTGCTGTTTACTTTGAACTCCGCATGGACTTTTCATAAACAAATCTACTTTCGGCTCTAAAGAACATATTTAACATTTTCATGTTTACAATCAAACCATAATTAGTAGGTCATCACCACCAAGGCCTTTTGTGTTTCCTTTCTCCATGCACACTATAATTTTTTCAGCGATTGATGACCAGTGGAGACTTGGAGGTGACAAACCTGTGTCCAACACTAAGCTGTTTTTTCCACCCTGTGTAATTTATCTTAATTTCACAGCTTGTTTTCAGGCTTATTCTAAGCTTTTTACATTTTATTTTGCAGCATTGTGTATGGTTATGCATTTATAGCAATGTTTTGTGTACTCGTTAATATATTTTTATTCCTCTACTGTTATGTGGTGGAGGCATAATGCTTTCAGGGTCCTTCTGTCCGTCCACCTATTGAACTGTGATTCTTTGTAGAAGTATTTTTAAGGGTATTTCAGGTACACACATTAGAAGTAAGAAGGACTAGACTTGTTAGCAGAATATCTTTCTACATCTGTGCTGTTGGCTTAAAGTTCTACTTGTTTCATTTGACCTGAATTGATATATTTTGTCTTAGAGTATTGGAAATTGTCAATGCTTTTACACACCCATATGTTTGCATTTCCTGCTCCCCATTTTGAAATGTACAGATAGGTTTGATATGCACAGTTATGACTACTTTTATTCATGTCTGATAGCCTAGCAGACTACACATTACCAAAATACGGTGCATTCCCAATGGCTGATTCTCCAGTTCCACCTAATCCTGACTTAAAGACACAATTTGTGGAGATTAATAACAAGGGCTCAGAATGATGCTGAAATGTTGCTCAACTTTTCAAGCACTGAATAAGTTCAGCTTATTAAATTATAAAAAACATCGGGCAATACTGGCAGTCTTCACATCCTGCTGATGTAAGTACACATTGAAAAGAAGCACAACACATGGCTGACGAGACTGCTTGGAACTTCTTGAGTTGTTGGTTCTTGGGTTTTATTGATATTTTTGTAGAAACTATGCTGCCTGTTAACACCATCAGATTTCTTCCTGGATAAATGTGCCATCTATCTTAAACTTGTGCCAAACCTAATATTATAAGTACAGCAATGACCTCTGTATGATTTGTGTAATGGATTTATTTGTATGGCTTTTTTTTTTTTTTTTAGTATTCCAAAACACACTGAGCGTTACAGGTCCACTAATGTTATTGCTGAAATTGATGTTTTATACCATGTTAAAGGCTCTAGCCTTTCAAAAATGGGCTGCAATTTTTAACGATTGTTTCCTGCTGAATGATAATCAAAATAATAAAAATTATGTTGCCAAATAAACACTTTTGTTGTATTCCTCAATGTGGTCTTCATACAGTTTTAGCTTCTTGCAAATCATAATTTGTAGAATTTTCACCCGAGGTTCTGAGATGGTTAGACAGGATGTATTGCATCATGCACAAAAGATTGTTCTCCAACTATCTTCATCTTTCAGAATCTCTCCATGGACATCTTTCCAGGCCTTCATTCCTGAGGTCACGTATACATTCTGTATATGTCTACAAAAGTTAACTTTATTCAAAACCCATAGTAACAACATTCCTCTATCCATGTAGTGCCTGAAATTAGTTTACTCAGAGAGTTCTTTCAAAATACCACTGTGCCACATATTTATATACAAGTAAAAATGTATGTTTAAAACAAAAACGTGTATACATGACCAAGGCTGACATACTACACATAAGAAGGATTTTCAACGACTGGTCCCAAAGTATGCTCAGTAAACACACAATTATAAAATAATAATAAAAGAATAATACATAAAAAAATCAGTGACGCAGCACCAGCAGGGTGAAACTCTGTACCTCTTGGCTTTGGCCACCAGGGGACAGTCACGTTATTCACAAGCTGGATATTTGGCGCTGTATTGGTGGTTAGTGCCTGAAGAAAGTCTATTTTCTCATGCTTCAGCTAAAGGTAATATTTACTCAAACTGAAACATGCATCATCGACCTGCTGAGGCAATGAGGCTTGATTAAAATAATAATAATAATAATAATAATAAATAAACCCTTTTCTAAAATATTCTCAATAAGCACCCCGTGGATTTACACAAGTAGTTCAAAATAAAAAAAAAAACATGGTGTGCTTATTGAGAATATTTTAGAAAAGGTTTTATTTAATTTTTTTTAAATTTTTATTTATTTTTTTAACTTCTCAAGCTTCTTTGCCTCCTTGGCGGTTCAGAAAAAGAATGAATGGAAAGGTCAACCAGAAGCCAAGGAGATAGCATTACATGATCTGTGGAAAAGTGGGAAGGTATCTCTCTAGGTGATTAATGAGAGTATATCATTAACACACCGAAGCGAATAACGCAAACTACAACTGGTTGTAATCTAAATTACGGCACATTACTTTTTACACTGACTAAATTATGTATACTTTAGCAGTATCAAAAGATGAAGTTGCATGGTGTTAAGACCACATAATGTTAAATTGCTGAGTGCAATACTTACTGTATGTCAGAGACCAAATCCATTTTGCTTCAGCTCTTGTGTAAACTCACCTGCACATTGGTTTCGTTTTGACTGTCAGACTGAGGTTCACTTTCTTCACTAGCTCAGCCACAGGTAAAGCAAAGAAGCATGCTTCAGATGTGCTGAGATGCTGCCATTTCCCTTTTGCTTGGCTTGACAGGATGACCTTTCATTTCAGCAAAGCCCTTTGTTTGCTGACCGTTTCACATGCTAGCTAAAGCCCTTGATTCTCCTGAGGTTCTGTTTATTAGAGCTCTTGGCACCTTCAAGATATTGTGCCACTTAGCACAAGGGTCCAACTTAATCCTTAATATGGGTAATTCTTTAAAAAACAATAACCCACAATATCGCTTGTGAAAAGAGCACTGATAACTTAGTGAACTGCTCTTGAGCTCTCTCGTTGTGAATGTAATTCTGAGAAGAAAAATACCCTGCCGTATGCATACCTTTGGCTTTCCTGCAGTACTTTGCAGCTTTACCTCATGGGACATGGAACTGATGTAGAACTAATTTATCCACACACCTGGTCCTAAACGCAATTCTGAATATTTGTAGGCTTCTAGGTGTAATAACCAAATTTGTGGGGGGTTGCAAGTTTTATTTTAAGTCATTAAAGTCGATTAACTTTCTACGTGAATAAAAAGTTTAGAACTGGTTTGACAATTACAGCTCAACAGTTAAAGCCATGTTTGGGCTGTAAATGTAAAAATGTTAGGTTGTAGCATGTTTTGAATTCATGTAGAGAGTATTCAGTAGATGGCATCTTAGGCATTATTCATGCAGTGATTAATGATATGTAAATAAAGTGGTGCTATTTATCACTGCAATCGCTATAACAACACAGTACAGTTCATCTTCATGATTTACTTAATATGAAATGCATTTTCCACAGCATATTTTGTACCCTTTTATTTGATTACATTATCAATATTTATTGTACAGTTCATTACCACTATGGATTATTGATTAGTGAAACAAGGATTCATTACAAAAAAGTAAAAAGTGGAAATATTCGCTCACTCACTCATTTTCCAAACTGCGTAATCCTACTAGGGTTGCGGTGATAAGGGATCCTATCTGAGCTGTCTCTGGGCAGAGGTGGTGTACACCCTAAGCAGCTCACCAGATTATTGCAAGGCCAACATACACACAGCCATTCACACTCACTCTCAATCACTTATTATTTATTTATTTTGATATGCTGTATTGATCCCACAAGGGAAATTATTGCCTCTGCATTCAACCGATTCAAAGTGAACACACACACACACACACACACATTTGGAGTCGTGGGCTGTCACACATTGTGGTGAGCAGAGAGCAGCTGGAGGTTAGGTGCCTTGCTCAAGGGCACTTCAGCCATGACGGTGGAGGAAGTGGAAGGTGCAGCTCACTACCCCCCTGCCACCACACATTTTTCAGGAATTGAGCAATCAACCTTTAGGTCCCAAACCTACTTCTCTAACCATGAGGCCACAGCTGCTGCCAATTAGTGCAAATATTTGTGGGCCTTTATCCATCTAAGAACTGAATGTATTCCCAGTTCAGTGCCGTGTCCTTTCTTTTTAATTTGTTACTACTTAACTATAAATGAAGAGAACCCTTTTTTTCCAATTACATAGATGAGTAGCTCACCACAGAAGAAGTCTTTAAGTGGGTACAAATTAGGTGGATTTAACTATTTAACGGTGCTGGATTACTGATCCCAAGGTCGGGGGGTTCAAGCCCCACTATCAGCGGGTTGTCACTGCTGTCCCCCCAGTGCAGCTAACTGGGTTATCAAAG
>JBCNYG010000012.1:35210832-35224863 GCA_039654305.1 Porochilus rendahli | reverse complement strand
TATATATGTATATATATACAATTATGACTTTATTAATCTTAGCCAAAAGAAGTACCTAAAAAATTTAAATGCAAAAAATGTAAATGCAAAACATTAAATTTAAAAGAAAATGTTTTTATTTTTATTGTCAACTGCAGTACTTTACCAGTTGCTTAAAATAAAATGTTTTTATCATAGCTACATCTGTTGGATTTATTGACACTTAATTAATTACTGCTGTGATTAGCATGTCCATGTCACAGCTACAGGGTCCTGGGTTCGAGTCCTGGGCTTGGCAAGGGTGTTTCTGTGTGGAGTTTGCATGTTCTCCCCGTGCGTGTTTGGGTTTCCTTCAGATAAATCCGGTTTCCTCCCACAGTGCAAAGACATGCACATTAGGTTAATTGTCTGTTCCAAATTGCTCCTAGGCGTGAATGTGAATAGTTGTGTGCATGTTGGGCCACATAGTCTGGCAGCAGAGTCAGCTGAAATCGGCTCCACCCTTCCCATGACCCTAGTGGATTTAAGCAGTCTGACGAATGAATGAATGAATGAATGAATGAATTATTTTCATATTGTCTCAAGAAAGCATGTAATGAATTAACAGGTGCAATTATAATGAGACAGTTTTCTTAATAACAAATTTACTATTATATTTGTAAAAATACTTATTTTAAACATATTGTGACCTTACTTTAATAAAAATTTTAATTCTTTATTCATTCTTAACCCAGATAGGATTATAACACTAAGGTCACAATATGTTTGGTTTTTAATTCTGTGAGTACATTTACACAGTTGTGTGTGCAAATGTCATTTTACCCATAGAGTTTGGAAACCGCAAGATGATTAATATTTATGTGAGTTGAGAATTTTAATATGGCTGTGTGTCACTCACTATTTTTGCTGCCTTTGCTGATTCACCCAAGTGGGATAATTAGCGATTTATTTTACACTCATTCAAATTCACCTCAGTGAGTCCAGGGTGTGTAAAGTGACTGAGCAGCTGAACTAATTTATTGAATAATATAGAAAGAATATTTTGAAATGTGTTTTCTATTGATATATGTAATTCTAACAATACATTTCTCATTTATCTTTAAACTGAAGTTTTGCTAGTCATGACCTCAAAAAGAAAAATGCCTATTAATTACACATTTTATAAACAAAACAATAGGTCATGGACGGTACATATGAATATGCATGATAATCTAGAACAAAACCAAACATGCATCTAAATGAACATTAAACACTAATTTCATATGTATAAAGCAGATATAATGGCCTTTGTGCAGTGCTCGTCTAGTTGCTATAATTCAGTGTTACGGAAGCCATATTAAATTGCACATAGGGTGCATATATTCCTCTGAATTGCAGTTTAGGCAACATCATCAGTGTCGCAGTTTCTGTAGTTTTCAGCTTTCTGATGTCATTTGGCTCATCTTATTGACAGCTCATATGTTCACAATGTTTCATCCTGGAGAATAAAGGCAATAGTTTGCATTGGATATCTGGCCTGTTCTCATGGGAAATCTGGTATAAATGGCTGTGAGTTCTCTTTAAAGATGCCACAGAGCCATGAAGCTCCATTTGGGAATAACTGGATTCAAAAAATCTACCAAAGGCTTTTAGATCTCTATATAGAATTTGACTTAACATGGAGCTATAGTCTCCCGGGTGGTCTTTGCTTTTAAAGCTGAAGAACAGAAGCAATCTGACGAGCAGCTACCAGGAAGAGATCAGTGGTGTTCCTGCCTGTACATCAAAAACACACAGAGTGCCCTAGCAGTGGCATGAAGCAGGATGGCAGTTTTAACCTGGATTTACACTGGGGCCACCATGTTCACAATCTCCATGATTTAAAAAAACATGGACCTCCATGATTTATGGCCATGCTTGGAACATGATTGGGGTGTAAAAAAGAGGCAGGGTGCATCCAAGAGAAAAGACTTGAAGGATGCATGTTTCCAAGTTCATCAGGATCCCCTATGATGGTGCATCATGGTCTGTTATCCTGGGTTTACACTGGGGCCACCATCTCCATGACCTCTACAGTTCAAAAATGTTTTGAGCTCCACAATTTATGACCACAATTGGAGCATGATTGGGGTTTAAACAGGAGGCAGGGTGCATCCAAGCAAGAAAACTTTTAGAAATTGTGTTTCCAAGTTTTTTATGCTCTGTTAAGGTATGTTAAGCTCTACTACAATTACCACGTTCTATCACATTTGGTGTCAAATTGTAATAAATCGTAATAATCGAGGCACGATTTTTGAGTCAAAAGTTGTCACGAAAATAACGATTCCACCAACTTCCCTCAAGATCATCACGATTTGATCCCACGACCCCCAAGCTCATTACGATTCTCTCAAATAGAGGAGGTTGTAGATATCATGGCCCCAGTATAAATAAAAAAAGGTTTAATTAGGACATAATGAAGGCAACAGTATCATTGAAGCAAAGAAAACAGAAGCAAAATCAGTAGTACATTAAAATAATGTCTAATGATCTAAAATACAATGTAATGTAGATTCACTGAACTTTTTATTAATAGACAACACCAAACAAACAGGCACTAGAACCTAACAGGGACAGAGATTGAACAGCTTTTGTGCATCAGCAGGCTCTCATATGACATGGCAACACGGTGGCGTCATTACAAACATGCTCATGCTTTGCTTTTTTTAAGGATAAATGTGGGGAATATCTGCTCTTATTTTTCAACATCTTCTTAGCAATTTGCATAGGCTAGTTAAACATTAATTACAGCAAGAAAACACTGATTACAGATCGGAGAGTATTATAAAAGGAAATCCTGCTGAGTAAAAATAATGAAACAGAGAGTCAGAGCAAAAAGACCACACAATTTGCATAAATCTACATACAAACATTTTGGCACACACTTGGTTGCAGTAAGTGCTAAATGTACTGAGATCATATTCTATTTTGAGGGTATTTTTAAAATCCAAAAGCATGGGGGCATGCCAGCCTCACAGCAAGAGGGTCCTGGGTTGAAATCCCGGGATAAGGTGTGTGTGTGTGAAATTTGCATGCTCTTCCTGTGCTTGTGTGGGTTTCCTCTGGGTAGTCTGGTTTCCTCCCACAGTCCAAAGGCCTGCACATTAGGCTAGTTGGTTGTATCAAATTGCCCCTTGGTGTGAAAGTGCCTGAGATCTCCCTGCGACTCTAGAAAGATTAATCGGTTTGGCAAATGAATATTGAGTGAGTGAGTCAATCTTTCATTGTAAGGTAACTTGTGTTTCATTCTTTTAATAATAGTGTACATAAAACCAGGGCTGGTATTCTGGTGCACATATTCTGCTAAAGACAAAGAAACGTATATGGTTTTACTGATATAAAACCAGTTTTTGAGTATGCACCCTATGATCAAGAATCCGGCGGAGATTAATTCATAGTAAAATTACTAACTTTTATTTTTGCTGGACTGTTGAAGAGTTACAAGATGAAGCCCGGAAATGGTTGGGAGGATTATTTTCCAAGAAATCTTGACATTATAAGCCTATAACTGAACTGCTGATTGTACATTTGCTACAATGAGATAAAATGCACTTTCTTGAGTAAAAAAATAATAAAATTTTGGGGAAAGCACCGAATGACTTAGTTTGTGGCCACTTTTGCAAATAAGTGTGAGAGGCTTGTGGGTAACTATTTAAGAAGTGACTACCAGCGAGCACCAACTAAGATTCAAAGTAAACTTTCAGAATAATACACATGATATGGCACGAAGTTTGTAAACACCTTATCATTACATTCATTTTTGAACATCACATTCTAAATTTAGCCCCCAATTAATGTTGTAATAACCTCCACTTATGCTATAAGACCACAAAATTTTGGAGAGTGACTGCGTCATGCACTGATGTTAGGTGAAAAACCCAAGGATGCAATCTGCAGTCTTATTTATCCCAAAAGTTTTCAGTCGGGTTGAGGTCAAGCCTCTGTGCATTTCAGTCGAGTTCTTCCACAACAACCTTTGCAAACCATGTTTTCATGGACCTCTCTTTGTGCACAGGGGCACTGTTATACTTAAATAGGTTTGGCCCAGTTTCAGTGAAGAGAAATTATGTTACAGCACAAGGACTTTGTATGCAGTTGTGCACTTCCACCTTTGTGGAAACAGTTTGTTAAAGGCCATTATATGAGTGTGATTGTCAGGTGTCATACAGTGTGCAGTACATATTCAGAAGAATATCTGTGAAGAAAATAATACTCATCAGAGTTATAATTAACCAAACACAGCTACAGAGAAGGTTGTATACAAGTTACCTAAAATATTAATATTTTAGGTAACTTGTATACAGTCTTCTCTGCAGCTGTGTTTGGTTAATTATAACTGTATAATTAAAATTATTATCAGCATCAATATTGTAAAAATAGCAGAAAATAAGATGCTTTGCTTACTAATTAAACTAAATAAAACAACTTTTTAAAAAATATATATTCTGCAAATTTACATCTGCCTATTTCTTTGCCGCACAGCAGCATGACAACTAAATGTTATATGAGATTATACTATTATGTATAATCTCATATAACATACATATACAACATATACAATATCTCTACCCATCCACCCACCCACTCAACCATCCTTTATCTGTAGTGCTTATCCATCAGATTTACAGGGGAATCTGGAGTCAATCTGGACTTAGCTAAAGTCAGGTGAGAGGCACACCCTGAACAGGATTGGAAACTAATGTAGGGCTAATATCTGTATGAAAATCAATTTAAATATATTCAAGTTTGCTGCTTCACGGAACCTAATAAAGTCTGAAATAAAGGACTGCATAAAACATGATGCCTATATCAATATCAGTAACCACAGATGACTTGAGTTACTCTACATATATTATGTCTGTGTTCTTAAGAGAAAGATGAAGAAAAGGACACAGAATTTGAAACTAATCAATGTACGATGGTGTCTGTACAAAAACAAACAAACAAACATCAACAGAAAACCTCTACGCTACAAATCTTTTCAAACGTTAATTTATTTTAAGATATGCCACAATCTGCCCTGCTGAAGCTGTTGACATCCTAGTCTGAGTGAGAATTTATCAGTCCTGATTGTCATAAGCTGACTGCAGGCTTCATCTCCAAGTCTTTATTTGTGGCCTTTTGAATAACCCTGTGAAGATTTTCAGACAGTCTTTGGATGCCTTCCACCCATCTAAATTCAATCCAAACAGTAACATTAACAGATTAAACATTAGTCATTTTTGATGTGAGTGAAAGGTAAACAAATAGAGCAGGGACCCCAGTAGCCATGAGTGTGGAAAAGTCATTGCTATTTGCTCATGGTGTAAATCAATACAATTCTGTTCACTATTCAGGAGAATAGCAATATCCCCGTTGTTGTCCCACAGTGTCCCACAATATAATGTCAGTTCTAAAAAGGCACTAATATTTAGTCACTTTATAGGTTGACCCAATAAAAACTCCCACATTTTAAAAGTAAATGGGGAAACATAATCATTAACATAATCAAAATATTATTTGCACTCATGAAACTTCATTAAGTACAGTTTTATACTTCATGTTTTAAAGATGTCAGTGTCAGTGACTATACATGTTTAGAGGCAATTTTAAAGGGTGCCATGGTGTGATGGATCGTGTCAGGTGTTACAGCAGCTATCTCCTGCTGACTAGCAACCTTAAGGGCTTCAAGAGTCACCACACAACGAGATCACCCAGTCCTTCAAGTTTAAGGTATTCAAGTTGAGGTTGGGCTACCAACAAGCCTCTTTTGCCCTGCTAAGTTTCAAGTATGCAAATCACAATGTATTTAAACACATTTAATAAAGTTTCATGTATGAAAATAATAATTTGCTGAACTCGGAAAAAAAAAATTGAAACAGAGGAGGTTTTTGGGTTACCCTGTATAATAACATTATAAAAGCTAGGCAATCATTAAAATTCAGACAGAAGTTACTAACACTTATATTATTATTTGATAATTGCATTCATTTAAGTTATTGTGCTTCAGAGACTAACAGTACTGGGTGTTTTTCTTTCTCAATGCACTGATATAACATTCAATTTAATGCATGAAGAATGTAATAAATACACTGTTCACAGGTTGTGGGAATGTCTACTAGTAGAGCCAAATACATAGAAATATATAGCATTTTCAGTCAAAAAAATTTATTTATTTTATACTTTTTTTCTCAAGAAAAACTTTTGCTATTGTAACATCACATTCTGAAAGAAAAGAAAATATTTTGTAAATGATCAGAGATATTTAGGTGTTTACTTTCTTGATAACACAATGTGTGTCATGACAGAGTGATGTAGAGTCCTGGCTGATCCTATATTGGCTCTCCATCACAAGATATGACACATACAAAGTGGCAGCAAATCCTGAGGTGCTGACACACTGCACAAAACAGGGCAAATATGTCAAGCCTCAAGGTGCTTTAAGGCAGCACTGTTAGAACTTATTGGAATTTATTGCAGCTTCAATCATTTCTAACTTGTTAAGTCCAATAGTTTAGACATTGGGGGGTCCAAATAAGAACTCTCAATTGTATTATATTAATATATGAAAATTATATTGTGATTGGAATCACAAGAATGTGCAGTGGACGTTTAATTTATTTGTATTTTGTTAATTTGTCTCAAAATTAATGTAATATTTTACAATCCTCGTACTCTCCTGTTCTCATTAGGTCTGTGACTGTGTGCATGCTGGAGGGTCTCATTGATTTACACAAACGTACTTTGCCTCGGAGGCGGAAGCAGATAGCCTACCTTATAGTTTTATTTGCCTATATCTTCACTCTAGCTTTGCGAGCTTTGTGAAGTGAACTGAGTCACTTCAACATGATACATATTTTCAGATTAATTAAAGAAATTGTAGACTCACATTGGCAACAACACTATTATTTAGGTATTTAGTTGCTTATTGTCTGAAAAAAACACTTTGTTGTCTGCAAGCTGGTCCTGCTTTTTCCACTGTTTAGCTGCTAACGTTACTCACTGATGTCAGTCAGAGCAGTGTTTCAAAGAAAGCAGGGCACAACCAAGTGAGCAATTGAGAGAGGGGTGGTCACACATGTTTCTTTTCCTTAACAAATGGATACAGGAAAATAAGTCAAGGTAGATATGGATCTAATCCGTTAACAGTCAAGGCTTATTAAAGTGGTTCATATGTCACATAATAATATATATTATTAATATATATCCTTGCAGGGGACAGATTTGTATTTTCCCAATACTGGTGGGGACCCATGGTTACGCCCATGGTTAAGCTTCAAACCGGTTCTTTCTTACAAGAAAGCAACAACACAAAATTGCTGGTCAAGCAAAAAGGATCTCAAATCAACTTGGAAAACAGTTGATAAGGAGCCTTATAATATCATGGCCAAAGGGGTCCAACCAAGAATGCAAGGTGCATCTTTTAAATTAGTTCTCTGGTTTGTTCATGTTTCAACTGCATTTGGTCATTATAGTATGAGTAATTTAAGAAATTAATAGTATTTTGAACAAAGCCCAAAAATTACAATTTAAAAGATTCACTCATTCATTTACTAAGCAACTTATTCCTAATTGGGGTCGGCTGGTACCCATCTCAGCTAACTCTGGGCAAAGGTGGGGTACACCTTGGACGGTTCGCCAGGCCATTGCAGGGCCAATTCTTACATAGCCATTAACACACACACCAGTACTTTTCAGGAAATAGAAAAACACACACACACACACACACACACAGACCATATGTAGTGTGTGTGTGTTTGTGTGTGTTTGTGCATGTGTGTATGAACATATTATTTGAACTTTGTCTGATCAAAGTTTATATGTCATGATCTTAATAACATATTAGCAAAAAGCTGGAATGGATTTAGGAGGTTTTAGGAGAAGCTTGAACTATTTTGCAAAAATTTATGTGCAAAATTTTCAGTCTCTAAAGGTGCAAAACTGTTAGAGACATACCCCATATGACTTGTAGCTGTAATTACAGCATAAGGTGGTTCTACGGTATTGACTCAGGGGGATGAATGCAAATGCATACCACACTTTTAAATTTTTTTGTAAAAATTTGGAAAATTATACTATACCAATAATAAATGTCTTACAAAAGTCATATGCATGAAGCCCTAGTGCATAGGGCACCTGGGACTGTGTTTAAACTGGTGCTTACTGAGCTGTACTCCTTCCTCACTTGGGACCACATCACTGTTAAGCTAATTCCTGCATATCAGCCAGTAGTCAAACGCATCAGACAGAACCGGAGGAAAATAAAGACCTGGCCTGAGGAAGCAATGTTGGCCCTTCAGGACTGTTTTGAGTGCACAGGCTGGGACATATTCAAGCAGGCGGCCACACACAATGACATTATTGACTTCAGCTTTGACCAGCTTCATCATCAAGGGCACAGAGGAGTCTATCTCTACAGTGTCTATCTCTAAAACCATTGCTACACGTCCCAACCAGAAACCATGATTGACTGCGGAGTTGAGAATGCTCCTGAAAGTCAGGGAGGCTGCCTTCAGGTCTGGGTTAACGGTAGCTCTGAGAAAAGTTAGTGCCGAGCTGTCCCAGTCCATTAAAACAGCAAAGTGCACTCATGCTTAGAGATTCCACAATCACTTCATGGATACAAATGACTACAGGCCTGCTGCACTGTCCTGCGATGGCGATGAGTCCCTTCCTGAGGCACGGAACCAGTTCTACGTAAAGTTTGAGATATGACTCGGTGTTGATGAAAGACACCTCTTTTCCCAACAACATGGTGCTTCGCATGTCAACCTCTGAGGTGAGGAAGACCCTGCTCAGAGTCAACCCATGGAAAGCTAATGGGCCTGACGGTATACCAGGACTAGTACTGAGAGAATGCACAAATCAACTGGCTGATGTCCTTACTGATGTCTTCAACATCTCTCTGACCACCACTGTTATCCCCACCTGTCTCAAGACCACTACCTTTATTCCCGTACCAAAGAAATCCACAGTGACCTGCCTAAATGACTACCCCCCCAGTTGCACTGACATCCACCATCATGAAGTGCTTCGAAAGGCTAGTCATGAGATGCATCAAGTCGCAGATACAATTCACAATGGACCTGATGCAGTTTGCATATCACCCCAATTACTGCACGGATGATGCCATCAACACCGCCATCCACCTGGCTTTCAGACATCTGGATAAAAAGGACAAGTATGTCAAAATGCTCTTCATTAACTTCAGCTCAGCATTCAACACCATTATCCCACAGCAGCTAGTCAGAAAACAAGGTGAGCTGGGCCTGAGCACAACACTCTGCACCTGTATCCTTGACTTCCTGGTAGGAAGAACCCAGGCAGTCTGGATCGGGAACAGGACGTCCAGCACACCCATACTGGACACAGGAGCACCCCGAGGATGCGATCTAACTCCGCTGCTGGTTACTCTCCTCACCCATTACTGTGTGGTAATACACAGCTCCAACCACGTCATCGAGTTTGCCGATGACACGACTGTGGTGGGATTGATCAGTGGGGGCAACGAGGCCCTGTACAGAGAGGAGGTGGCACAGCTCAGTGACTGGTACACTAACAACAACCTATCAATGTGGAAAACAATCCCTCAACATGGAAAAAACAAAGGAACTAGTAATTGACTTCAGACAGACAGCACACAAACACACTCCACTGTGCTCTAACAACCTCCCAGTAGAGAGTGTCCAGAGCACAAACTTTCTGGGTGTACTCATCACAGACAACCTCACATGGATTCAAAACACCAAACACATTACAAAGAAAGACTAGCAGCATCTGTACTATTTTAAGGAGGTTGTGAAAAGACCACCTCCCAACCTCCATCCTGACAATATTTTTCAGAGGAACTATTGATTGCATTCTCAGCAGCGCCATCACAGCATGGTTTGGCAACTGCAGTGCTGCAGACCGTAAGGCCCTGCAGTGGATTGTGAAGATGGTGCCTCTCTGCCCAGACATCTACACTACCTGCTGTCTGCGCAAAGCCAGGAACATTGTCAAGGACAGTACACATCCCTCTCATAGTCTCTTCTCCTTACTACCATTGGGTAGAAGGTTCCCCAGCACCATTCATTCATTAATTCAACTTAATAGTGTAACAATTAATTACCCGTGTCTAAAAATTATTAACTCTCTTTCTCACTCTAAGTGTGTGTGTGCACGAATGAACAAGAAAATCATTGCTATAATATTTACGTTATCATTTCTTAAACATGACAGACTCTTGGTAGAAGATTTCTGCCCAATGACGACAGTAAAGTAAATGACCAATCTGAGCCTCAAAGTAAATTTCTTTGCTTCATAAGCTATGGCTTTTATTGAGACAACTGACATCACACTGCAATTCCACATGAATGCTATAGTAAAGTACTGCTGCTATCTGGCAATCATCCATACATACATATGGGGAGCTTGTATGTATTTGGATTGTGGAAGGAAAACAGAGTAACAAGTGGAAACCCACATAAGCAGGGGAGAACATGCAAACTCCACACAAAAACTTTACTCGCTAAGCCCAGGACTTGAAACTAGGACCTTTTTGCTGTGAGGCGGACATGTTAATAATTATACCATGTTTCCCTGTCCAACAATCAGGATTTTTAAATTAATGATTAATTACAAATTGATCAAACCACAGATAATGTCATACTAATATATACTGATACAATCTGATTTTCTTTAAGGGTTTGGGCAGTAAATGCTCAAATTACCTTTCTTTTATACACAGTAAATGCATATGCAGTCACATGAAAAAGTACACCCTCTTTCAGTTCTGTGGTTTTATATTAAGACATAATAAAATCATCTGGACCTTGCCAGGTCTAAAAAATTATATAAATCTAGCCTAAGTTGTAAAACAGCTCAGAATAGCTTCCATCATATCATTATTTACTTTTTTTTTGCAGAAACCATGTGTAAAAAATTAAATACGCCCTTACTGCAGCCATAGGAATTAGGAAGTTAATCAGCAGCCAGGTGTTGCTGATTAGATGCACTTGAGTAACTGATCAGCAGCTAATGTGTGACCACCACTATACAAGCAGAAGCTTTGGCAGTTTGCTGGTCTGGAAAATTGGGGGTGTTTTAACACCATTCCAAGGAAGAAAGACATCAGCATTGATCTTAGAGAAACCATTGTTTCTGCTCGCCAAGCTAGGAAGGGTTATGTGTATCAATGTAATGCATTTGATTTTCTGTCTGGAAAGCCTACTTACTGTTTGGCCATAAAATTGCATTCTTCCAATTTATCAAATCACCCACCAAGAGTCATTATAGTAGTGACACATTGTGAAAGTATGTGCATAGGGGTTCTTGAGTGGTGAATGCATTAAGTACCTAAATCCTTGAATCACTACTTTCCATTCAATCACAAACATGGCACTCTTTACTGCAAAAAAAAAAACATTTTGTTTAGTAGTCTGTTTTAGTTTTTTTTTTTTGCTATTTGTAGTGGAAAGGGTGGTGATTAATGTGCTGAAAGTTGTACTGACTTTATTCTTTATAGTATACATTTTTAGCTCACTGTGAATGTATCAGTAAGGACTCTCCAATATCCGTAACAAATGTTATAAAATTATATTTTTCAGTCTCATGATGATCTACTATACAAACACTGATGTTGCTTTCACTTCTATGTTGGGCAAGAAAATTACAGGCTGTCTTACCTAGAAAAAACTCAAGCTAATGTATTTCAGTCCTTGCTGAGTCGTAGTTTTCTTATATACAACCCCAAAATAAAAAAAAAAAACTTGTAACAGTATTGGAAATAGAAGTTAAAAATGAAGTATATTAAATAAACAAGAAATGTATCTTTTGGAAATAAAATGGAATTGGTCGTAATGTCTTTCTGGAAACATTTGGTTACTCCTGTATATAAGTGTCAGTGACCCCTGCACTGGGCATGAAGATATTAGTAAACATTGCCATTATATATATATATATATCCTTTTGAAAATGTAGCTCTCCTTCTGTTATTTAACTCTTGATATCAGACTTCCACTTTCCATAAATCGGCGTTGTGCTGCCAAGTTTCCATGTGTGCACAATATTGTTCCTCTGGGAACTCAGTCGCGTTGTTGTTATTATTGTAAACAGACTCAGAACCAAAACAAAATGCAAAATAGGTATATTAGAAATACTAAGCCTGTGAGCTTGGGTGGTTTCTCCAGAAAACTGTTGTATTCCGACAAAATGAATTGATAACTGAAGATAAAACACATAGGATATTCACTAGTGAATGGGCACCTTTAATAATGAGATTTTAATAAAATGTTAAAAATAATATACAGACTTAACTGGCTATGTACTGTATTGCTGCAATTTTGTCTTGTCTGACACCAAAGTTAAATCATTAATGGTATTATAGTCTCAGAAACAATGAAAATTTGTATTCAAGTGCAAGTATTTTTATTTTCAAAATACAAGATTGCAAGACCAAGCATAAGCAAAATTAGTTAAAATTTAAGTTTCACACCCTCACTCATGTCAGCGCACAAAATGGCTTCAAATAGGTATATTAGAAACACATATGTTTTATATTGATATATTAACTGCTTTTAAAAAAATGGAAATGTTTGATACTGTCTTATCCGAGCAAAGTGATGGTGCCGTGAATAGCACACTCATCTCACAGCAAGAGTATTTTAGATTTATATATTGGGGTCGATAATGAGTGCTCTGGTTTACTCCGACAGTTCAAAGATATCCACATTAGGTTATCTAAATTGCCCATAAGTGTGAATATGAGTTTTAATTGCTGTTTGTTTCTGTATTAGCCCTGTGACAGGCGGGTGACCTCAGGAGGGATTGCCATCATTTTCCCCTGTGAATTAGATAAATTAGTGACTTAGGTAAAAGATAGATAAATAGACTTTTGTCTTATGTGGCAGTTCCACTCCACATCACCTGAGGTCTCCATTACCTGAATACTAGTCTATTTTTGGTTCACCACTTTCATAGATGCCCTGTAATGGCCTGGTGAGCTGCCCAGGGTGTACTCTGCCCTCGGCCAGAGTTGGCTAAGAAGTGCAGCCATATACTTTGAAAAAAAAAAAAAACCTTCTCAATTGACTTTAATGGACTTCTGAATCTAGAATTTGTAGAGATCCTGAACTACTTAATCTTGCATACATCATTCTTCACAAATGAGAGCATGCAAAAGCAGTGAATTGGGTACTTCTACTATGAACCACTTTTTCTTTTTCGATTGTTGCTATGGCAAATGAAAAGATAAACACTGAGTTTTTAAGACTGCAGTCTTACTTCCCTATGTCCAAAATTCAAAGGCAGAGTCCAGTCAATATCTTTTTCATTAAATAGATCATATTATCACTGAGTTATATAAGCTGGTTGCTGATATGCTCATGTAACATTCAAAGGGTAAATTACATTTGGAGTTGAAAATAATTTTATTGATTTACGCACTGCCTAAAAGCAAAGCTCTCTGTAAGGTCTATGTGAGTAGTGTTTATTAGTTACTGCACTGATGTTTTCCCAAAAAAATCTGTAAAAACATTGGAAGACTCCAGAAATATGCTTTTCAACTAATATAAGGATTCTGCAATCAGAATTTTTAGCTTTTCAGGGGCAACTATGCATGCAAACGTTTTCTAACTTTGGACTTTACAACTTAGAAATATGACCTCAAAGAAACCAAATGTGCATTGGACTATCCTTCGAAGGCCAATGCTTTCACCCCTTTAAAAACAGAAAGACTTGGGAAATAGGCACAAGAGCATATAGATGAAAAATGTATTTTTTCTGCACCTTTCCTTCCCCAAGTCCACCCTTATGGCTGAAGTGCCCTTGAGCAAGGCCACTAACCCCCAACTGTGCTCCGGGTGCCCCAGTGTGTGTGGCAGCCCACTGCTCCGAGTGTGTGTGCTCACTGTTTAAGTGCGTGGGCTGACTTTGGATGGGTTAAATGCAGACCAATATTTTCTCTTGCAGAATTAATACAATATAGCAAAATCAAAGAAAACACACACACACACACACACACACACACACACACACACACACACACACACACACACACATATATATATATATATA
>JBCNYG010000012.1:35200363-35210732 GCA_039654305.1 Porochilus rendahli | reverse complement strand
GTTGGCCCTGGGGGATGCCTGGTCTGCCGCGTCTGGGGGGTGTGGTGGAGAGGGTGGGTGGCTGTGGTGGTGTGGACCCGAAATAGGGCTTGTTGTCCTCTGGTCTGCTCGGGCCGTCCCCCGCAGGCCACGGTGGGAGGGGGGGTATAAAAGTGGATGTGTGAGTGCGGGAGTTCGTGGGAAGGAGGGTGGGGAAGCAGGGTCAGTGGTGCCCTGGTCACCGGGCTGAGCGGCTGGGTGGTTGTCCGAGCCTGGTTCCCTGGGCATGGTGCGGGCCCTCTGCCTTGGGGGAGAGGGACTGCCTCCAGGGCCTTAGGGTCCTGGACCCTCTACTCTGGTCGCCCTGGGTGGCTGGGACCTGGTGGGGTCAGTGGCTGCCGGTCCTGGCTCGCTAGGGACTCTGCCCTGCTACCACAGGGGGGCCCTAGCTGGGTTTTTTATTTTTATTTTTGTTATTTATGTTTTATTATTATTTTTTAATCATTTTTTATTCTTTTTTCCTTTTTTGTTGTAAATACCATGTATTTAGCTCTACTTTACTGTATTGAGCACTGTCTTACGGAAAATCGACTAAGGATTATATATATATATATATTTATATATCTTTCTCTTTTATTTATATTTATTATTTTGATGTTATTTAGTTTTGTGTGTTGATATTATTATTATTTATTATTTTAATTTTTTCTTTAAATTTGGTTTTTCTCTCTTTCTTTCTTCTGTCTCTGTGACTGTGTAGTTTTTTTTTCTTTGATGGATGTTATGATACTTTTGTGATATGTCTCTTTGTTCTGATTATTACTTAAAAAACTCTTGGTTAATGTCAGCTCTATTGTTCTGTACAAGCCGCAGGAAATTTAATGTTGTATTTAGGTACAGATATAGCGGTTTTGAAGGGTCATTGCTTTATATCTCGAATGTTTTTGTCTCCTCTTTCTTCTTTTTACTTTTCCTTTTGCTTCTGTTACCTCTCTTCGTTCTTTTTTTGTCCCCTCCTGTCAAGTCCAGCAAGATTCCATAGATTCCATAACACAAATCAACAGTAAATAAATAAATGAAACAGATTTTCAAGAGAAGCGTTATACCCATAACCACCCCCTGGAAAAGCAAATTTGTTCGGCACAACACTGCAACCAGACTGCCATTCTGCTTGCTATGATGCTGGACAGGAGAGGTTAAAAAAAAAAACAGAGCAAAAACAGCTTGCTCAGATGTACTTATCCACTATTTGGACAACACTGGAACTGTGCTGTCATTTTTATTTGAAAGGAAGCAAACTGACAAAATGTCATCACTGAAAGATGTAATGCCAGTGTGCCAAACAGTGAGTGTTCTCTTTTCTGCCTCACTGAACTGAGCCATCTGACTTGCCTAGCATCCCCCTTTGTTTTCGACCCAAACCAAACGCCTATTAAGCATAGAAGCAGAATTTGTTAATAGTGCTGTCTCCACATTGTTGTGCCATCTGTTTCAAGACAAGTTGTCATGGGGAAACAGTCTGTTTAATTACACTGATTACACTTTCAGACACTCACACACACTCTTCAGACCAGGAGAAATTATGGCTTGTCTTCTCTGCCCAGCTTTTAGTCCACAGTTCATAGCATCCTCGTACTGTCATTGGATGCTTGTGAAGTTAAGAGAAATCTGCTGAAATGCTGCATATCGGATTTAAAGCCTTGCAGATGGCAGCTGATAAAATGTTTTAGCTGCTGAATGACAGCATAATCAAGAGACAGGTACATTTAGATGAGCAAATACACTCTCAATTTTGAGATTATAGCACATTTACATTTATGGAATTTGGCAAACACCCCTATCTAGAGCGACTGACAGAAGTGCTTTGAAGTCAGGATCAGTGAATACATTCTGATACTGGTTTATTAGGACATAGGCCAAGTACACCATCTGTCAAAACTCGGTGGGCAAGTTTTTTTGTTTGTTTATGGGCTTTTGTTATTTAATATATATAAAAACAGTGCTAATCCATGTACCTTCAAAAAAGTTAGTTTTTCAGACGGTGTTTTAAGACATCCAGTGACACAGCTCTCCGGACATCTATAGGAAATTCATTCCACCACTTAAGTGCCAGAACAGGGATGACTTTAGATGCATGTTTCCTTGTCCCTTGATGTGGATCCTCTCCATGTAACATGATATGAGTGACTTTCCAGGTAGGAAGCAAGCCACTGCCATGCTGAAACACAAATTCCAAGACTCCTGAGGATGGACAGGAGTGTCCTGTGGTTGACCATGTCAGATACTGCTGAAAGTCAAGGAGGATGAAGACAAATGACATCTTGGCTGATCTCGCTGCATGTAGCTTCTCTGTGACAGCTAGGGGGCAGTGTCTGTGGAATGTGATGTTTGATTGATTAAGGTCTTGAAGGTTGTTCAATCTGTAGTTGCTGATTTAATGATTGTATGCTCTCAGCTTGAAAACCGAGAGTTTACACAAATGTAAAGCTAAATTCGTGTGGATTGTTGGAGAAAACTGGAGCACAAGGCTTGAACCCAGGACCTTTTTGCTGTGAGCCACCACACCACCATGTCACCTCACCCAAAAATATCAAGGCTACAAATTCTGTTTCTTTTTTCTGCTTGATAATAACCAGTTACCAGCTTCTTCCTAATTTAATTATTGATAATCTCCTTATTATTGCTAATTTCTAGTCTGTGCAAGTATCTGTTTTATATGTTAATTATTGGTATTTTATTTTATATATACATACAGTTGTCTTGGTTTATATACTTTGGTGTAAACTCTTATAAATGTTTTTCTTTTACAAACTTATGCAAGGTAGAAATAGATTTAATGTTTTACCTTGGGTTCACGTTTTTACATTAAAAATATAGATTTTTATATTTACTGTGTACTCAATTCTTCCATGTGTAAGTCAAGAAAGGCGTTTGAACAATTCCAGATGCTTATTTTAGCTGCTCACTTCTGAGGGGTTTGGTAAATCAAGAATGAAAGTATAGTAAAACGGTACGTGGCATGTCCAAACAGAAGTAATAAATTCCTTAATTTGTAGGTCATTTATTTTAAACGAGAAAAAAAAATATTAACCATATGTGACCCATCACAACAAAGTCGAAAAATATTGAATACTTCATTGTAATTTAAATGTGATTTTCTCTAAAGTCGCATGCTTAAGAGGCTGAAAATTCCTGCCAGGTTTTGGTTAGTTACTCCAAAACTAGCAGCATATGTTGGAAAATATGATATCATTTTAAAGCTTCGGATACCAGCTGCAAAATGGTACCAGTAAATCAAAATTAATAATTTTCAACTTAATACCCACTGTGATGGGTCACATACCTTACTTAGTTAAATAGAAAAAAATACAACATATTCACCATGTAGATGATATAGATCATGTTGTGAACAATCCTGCTAAATAATTACTGTAGTTTAATTGGAATGAGAGAAATATCAAATACATTTAGGATGAATAGTACCAACCTTTATTTATGCGATAATACTGAACCAGAATGCCTGCTCTACATGTGTTTGGGAAGCATAGGTTTTCAAGGGCAAAGAAGATCATGAGAATTTTGACCTTGTCTGGATATACTTGTGCTCACTGACATGCAGTGCATCCAGTCATTTCATCTCGACTGTTAAATGATCCACCTGTGCAACATCATTGACATCCAGTTGGATCCCGCTGCAGTGGTCATCTATGAGTATAGTATGACTTTATACATTTGGCCCAGTCTGTATCATTTGGTAGTCTATATTTACTTTATTTTGGAATTAATGTCCTACATGTAAACTATTGGCTTCCTCTAAAGCATTTCTTATGCTCCTATATTTGCCTTGGGGTTTGGCATTGTTAATGACGTCACACTCGAGTTGGCCACCTGACAATCCCTTTATTTTCAGAGTCTTATGAGTTGAGTATATTTCAGTGACATGTGAATGGTAATTTCCATGCTCCATATTTTTCCGACAGGCAGAATGCAAAGGGTGTTCATGCAAATAATTGACTTCAATGAAAATGGGAAAATTATGAAACAATTCCTAGCTCCTTTTTTTTTGTAGTTTTTCCAATATTGTTCTGGTATATGCTGATCCTGACCTCCGACTGTATGGGTAATAAGGTGAAATGTAAAGATAATAAGATGAAAGTTTGTGATCATTATAATAGAGACATACCTATAATAATAATAATAATAATAACAATAATAATAATAATAATAATAATAATAATAATTTAATATTATTATAGTCTTCCCATTGCTGTTATTTGTAGAAAAGCCTAAATACAGACTTTTCATTTTACTCGACTTATTTCACTGTTTGTGGCTTATTATTTTAGTTTTCCAGGTGTGATGCCACTATGATATAAGATAAGATAATACAAAATACTTCCCTCCTTCACAGTATGCTTGTGAGAGCTTCACAGCATGTTCTCCGCTTCATATGACAAACTCACTGTATGCTTCACTGGGTTTCTTAGTGATATGAATGGTATTGTGGTCCAGCAGTTCATTAGGGGCGGGTCTAACTTGTCAACTGGTATCAATTAAGTCAGATATGATTACACTTTATGACTGCACAAGTATAACATCCAAGCCCAACAGATGCTCATGGACGTGAGTGTGGATTTTCAAAGGCACTTCTTCACAGGGATCTGAGAACAAGCTGTCTAGTGGTGATGAGGAAAAAATGAGGGGCAGATAAGACAATTTGGAGTTTCAGCCAATCTTTTTTTTAGGTGAGCTGTCTCTTGATGCACAGCTTCAAAGCTTCTTTAACCTCTTAATCTTTTGATGGGTTTCACATCACCATGTCACCTCATTGGAAACCTTTCCATGGAATGAATTTAAACTATCTGCTTAAGTAAAACTTAATTAATAAAAGAACAATGAAGACATTTCTGACAACTCTGACAGGACATTTCACCTGGGAGAAATGTGCTGATATATATGTGTACGGTTCTAATATAAGTCATAGGTATCATATGGGATGAATAAGACCAGCTCCAGTAGTCTGATCAGCGACAGCCCCTGTATTTTACTTGAATTTTTATCTTTCACCTAATGTACACAACTTTCACTTAATACATTTGAAAATAAGAACATCTGCTTTCTTCTGTCCACATTTACAAGCATTGCATAACTACATTTCTCAATAATCATACAGTTGTAAATTCATAACATGCTAATTTCTTTTAGATTACATTGCTCTATTTGGCAATTATCTACACCGCTTTTCCATCAGTCATGTGGGAAACTAGCTGACTTCAAGGGACAAGATGGGTATACCCTGAACAGACTACCGGTCTATTGCAGAGCTAAGAGAGTTGTAATATCTAGCTAAAAGCAGCCCACCAGTTAATTTCATAAGAGCTGTTATCATGCTACTTAATCAGTCATTAATAGTTTTAGGGGGGAAAGCTGTTTACCTGCCTGCTACAAAAGCTAACCCAAATGTGTTAGGCACAAAGCCAAAACCAAGCAAGCTAAACTTACAGGGCTTCATCTTAAAATTTAATTACACTTTCTCAGAAACAGCAATAATACTTTTTGCTGTTAGGCTGTAGGCTAGTCTGAGTAGGATACCAGCAATATTCATAACAATTCCAAGGTGGGCTAGAAAAAACCCCCCAAAACAAACTATTAGCCTATCCAATGAAAGGTTTCTGATCCTGAAACACATCAATCAATGCCTATATCATATGCCTGCAAGACACCACTGTAACATGTCCTCATTTATCCATTCATTAACAGACCCTGAGTAAAATTTTTGCAATATGCAGTGTTTAAATTCCTTGCTATTCCATAAAGTGGACAGCTAGTGTGTTCCATTCACACACAAACTGCTTACTGATTTCCCAGATTATTAGGGGGGATAGGCTGTCCAGGAACCTCAAAAGTCCGGCAATCGCTAATGTCCGTGGTCCCTACCCTTTCCCGGACATTTACCATAATCGGTCCGGCAATCGCCATTAATCAGTAGCAGTCCTGCACTTTTACAACACTTAACCAACACTCACTACACAATATTGTGTTTCCACAAACTTAAGGAGCAAATCAGCACATTCTTTTATCACATTAAAAGAAGCATGCACATGCCCTCTCCGTGACATGCCATGCTGCCACCCGCCTTTTTTCTAACTGTTGCTCATGCGTACATGGGGAGGCCTAACACACTCAGAGGGAAAGTGCTATCTGCCTTCTCGTACGAATGAGCTCACAGACGCCCATGATTGGCTGGTGATCGCTGTGAGCAACAGGGAGGTAAGCTTATGCCATCCCTCCCTCCCGTGAGAGCTCAGCCAATTAGCTCACATGGACTCCCGGTCATGGATGGATGTGGCATCAATCCGGATTCGAACTTGCGATCTCCGGTTATCACGTTCATTTTAAATATGGTTCCGGCTCGTCATCAATGTCCTCACTATCAATTTCACTTAGCTCTCCCATCACTGATGCCACTATCTGTTCATCGGACATTATTTTGTGCACCTCTGCTGCTTCATTTTCGTCCACCCGCCCCGACGGTAACGGACTGGACAAGAGGGAGATTTGAAAAATTATGACCGACCCTGACTTCCATCATCGATTTCCGGTCTTGTCCAAGCATTTGTCCGGCAACACCAAATAATATCCAGTTTCGGACTTCCAAAGTCCGCGAAACGGGTATGGAAAATCAAGTGTGAATATCGAGGGTGTATATGAGTACATTTTATTGTGTATCTGAACATCTACTCGAAGAACGCATGTACTTTCAGTACCTCTGTGTTTCCAACATCAGGTAAAATCGAAGGGGCTATATGCAAAAGAGGCCTACACTGCCCAGTCATCATTCATTTGCCAAACTAATTTATCCTCACAGGGATGCTGCAGCCTATCTCAACTGACTCTGAGCAAGAGTGAGGTACACCCTGAACTGCTCGACAGCCCCTGGCAGGGCCAACAAACACAGAACCATTCACACTCCTACTTGTGGGGAATTTGGAATATCCAATAAGCCTAAAGTGCATGTGTTTGGACTGTGGAAGGAAACTAGAATACAGAGAGGAAACCCATGCAAGCACAGGGAGAACATGCATACTCCACACGAAAATGCATTGTTGCTGTCAGCAGAATGTGCAAACCACCATTTTACATTTTTGAAATAAAAAATCATATTTTTTAGCTCTTACTGTCTCCACCATACACATCACATTAGAGATACGTGTATATGTTCAGACTTTTCATGGACACTCGGGGGAAATCTGGATGAATCTGTAACTGTGCAAGTAAAAATAAATAAAGACTTGTATGTAATGAAAACAAAGCCATACAAGAATTGAAGAATTGTTTATCCTCTTTTATTCTTTGTGCTAAAGCAAGCTTGAAAGGTTTATGAAACTGTTTGACCTGATTTCTTATGTGGAATGGAATATGACTACAGGAATAGTACACCAAATAGCCCTAAACTTCAGTATGATGAAGTGTGTCTGCTTTCAGATTCACTCGAGTCAATCCTCCCTCTATTTGCTCTTTAATAGCACAGGAAAGTATGGTGCTGCTACTGAACTGTGGTTGAGGATTTGGTGCTAAAAGTAAGATTGATTAAATATCTGCCATTTAAATTCCATTTCTGGGAGCTGATTTGCATAAATTCCTCCCAACCTGATAAAAAAAATTAATCACATTACAGGTATACAGTGTCCAGGGTGGTATGTACTGTAGCAGTCTGGAATTGGATATTTAGAAAGTACTTCCATGCTATTCACTAATCTTGCTAGATAACGCAATAAAAACATGTTTATCTCATCTGAAATAAGAGGTATGGACTCTAATGTGGTAAATAACTGAACTGACTTAATACAAATTGAAATTTTTTTCCACATTTATATTTTTATCCTATCGAGTAGCACTGTAGACTCACTGACCCGAGCTGATATATTTTTTTAATATTTCTTGCCTAAACTTTCTTTTTTTCATTATTATTTTTAAAACACATATACTTAAAAAAAATCGAAGTGACTTTTTTCAGATTACTATCTAACAGCATGAGGATGTAACTGCAACCATTGTGCTAGTCCTTCAATCTACACCATCCTTTTCTGTAGTCCAGTGTGAATTAAAATGTCTCACGGGTCAGCAGAGTGTTGGTGGGTGTTTTGGAATATATGGGTGGATAATGAGTGAGATCACAGATGACCCTTTAGACATGCACAAACCCCAGATCACATTACAGTACCATTTCACCTTGGTGGCATTTCCTTACAAAGAGCTAGATAAGAAAAAATGAGACATATGGGTGTACTGGCCATGGCAGACCTCTAAAACATAGCATGCATCCCACAATCTGATGCCTACTTTTTTCAAGCAGCTATATGAGTCCTGTAGCATGACAGGACATGCAGTAGATAGTCAGATATTAGGACCTGACATCTGAGTCATTCACACTCACATATTCTCTTTCTGAAAAATGTTTTCTTTGATAGATTGCACTCAGATCTCAAACATTAAAATCAGAATTCTTAGAGACATATTTGGGGAGAGTTTTGTATACATAGTAGCAGTAAAGTTTACTCATTTGCTAAACTATTGTGTTTCCTGTTAGTGATGTACACACTTCATCCCGAAAGCTTACCAGAAATCTTTGTTGCATTATTACTCAGTAATACTGGCTAGATTTAGTCCATTCATGCCAAATTACTGTACTGAAGGGTTTATTATTATTAACATTATCATACAGTTCCTATTGCTATATACACTGACACTTGTTGAGCCGTTTGTCGGTCTAAGAATTTGGGGGATTTAATCAAGATAAAAAAAACTCTGACTTTTAGTGATTTACATAGCATATGCAACTGCAAAATTGCAGGAACCAAAGATTCAGATTCTTAAGGGTTTCGAACACTGACTGACTGTGTTAAATTATTTTTCTCAAAAAATTTAGTTTTTTCATATTCATTTCATTCAATATTATTTGAATTTAAATGTATGCAAAAATACTACTATAGCTAATACTATAAATGGGTAATTATTCTATTTCCATCCTTGTGGCAAAGCAGATTAAGGCAAGATCCTTATCACTGACAGTCCATTGGGCTAATTAGGTTTTTGAATCACTCTGTTCAGTACACATCCTTTATGCTTATAAGATCATCAACAACAGACTGAACTGATTACTCACCTAATGATACACCCATTTGTAAACCACTGAGCCCTATATACAACAAGAGACATAAATCCAAGCCGGAGCATGGTGAGTTTACACTGTTGCCAGTACACACTGCTTAACAACAGATGTTTTTGTCCATTTTAACATAATGATGAATATAAATTTTAAACTTGATTTTTTATGTCATAATATACTCGCAAAATTTGTTTACCTGAACAAACAGCAATATTTTATTGAACTACTTTCACCTACAGAATTTTTTCATATTGTGTTGGTATTATGCCTAATTCCACACCTGATTCCTATTAAAATTAGCTATAAAACATTGTATTTTTTTATAAAATCAACTGATTTGATTTGACTGATTTTGCTTTCTTTTTTCTGATTGAAATCTACGGTGCATAACATCAAAAAATTCAGAGAAACTGGAGATATCTCTGCATAAGGGATAAGGCCAAAGACCTTTATTGGATGCCCGTGGTCTTCGGGCCCTCAGACAACACTGCATTACTCATTGGCATGCTTGTGTCGATGGCATTATTAAACGGGCCTAGAAATACCTCCAGAAACCACTGTCAGTAAACACAATCCACCGTGCCATCTGCAGATGCCAACTAAAGCTCTGTCATGTAAAAAGGAAGCCCCATTTGAACATGGTCCAGAAGCACCGTCGTGTCCTGTGGGCCAAGACTCAGTTGCACTGGACTGTTTCAAAGTGGTATATGGTCAGATGTGACGTTCTTGTTGGTAATCACGGACGCCATGTCCTGCTTCTAAAGAAGAGGGAGAGCTATCGGCGTGTTATCAGTGTTCAGTTTAAAAGCCAGCATCTCTTATGGTATGGGATGCATATGGGTGGCTTGCACGTTTTTCAAGAAACTATGAATGTTGAAAGGTATATCAAGGTTTATTAGAGCAACATATGCTCCCTTCCAAAAAGCTATTTCAGGGAAAGCCTAGTGTATTTCAGCAGGACAATGCAAAACCACACACTGCAGCTACTACAACAGCATGGCCAGCTCCAGGTGCTGAATTGTCCAGGTGCTGAATTGTCCTGCCTGCAGTCCAGATCTTTCACATATAGAGAATATTTGGTGCACCAAATATAAAAAAATATGTCAAAGACAACCACAAACTCTTTAGTAGCTGGAAACCTATGTAAGGCAAGAATGATACCAAATTTCAAGACCAAAATTCATAACCTCGATGACCAGACATCTTCAAACATCAGACATC
>JBCNYG010000012.1:35162862-35174551 GCA_039654305.1 Porochilus rendahli | reverse complement strand
GTGTGTGTGTGTGTGTGTGTGTGTGTGTGTGTGTGTGTGTGTGTGTGTGTGTGTGTGTGTGTGTGTGTGTGTCTGCAGAGCCTCTGGGCAAGGACCAGCTGACTGAAAGGCAGCTTCAGGCTGTCAGGAAGCTGAACTCTCTCTGCCTTGCCCGCCCTCCCCATCCTGTCCACTGCACACACAAACTCTGAACCTTGACAAATTCTGAACCCTACCCACTAACCTAGGTACTATTACCAGCACACACACCACTGAACTGGACATAGACATCCAATAACTTTTTATTATTATTTTATTTATTTATTTATTTGGCTTTAGGGAGTGTGTCAATTTCTAATCCTGCTTTCAATTCCATTCAATTAAAAAAAAAGGAAAAAAAGCTTTTGTGATAAATATCAACAAATCAATATGGAGTTCATTTGACAAATGCCCAGAGGCTTGTTGATGCAAAATGCATGAAAACCTCAGACCCTGAATAGTCTCAGCCTGTATTATTAATGATACTCTGCCATATTAGCATTACACTGTGCTAGAATGTAGCTCTACAGGAGGCTATTTAAAACGATTTGATATTGAACTCACAAGGCTTCGCATATCACAGCCTATCTTTTACTAAAGTCACAGTGAACATGTCATTGTCTACATATGTCCACAGTTATTCCCCTATTTCTTTTTTTATTTAAATGGAGATGAATTGCTCAGTTGTTAAATTCGATGTTGCTGTCCCATTAGCTTGATGGAACATGCCTGCTCACAATGGCAGAAGAATAAGAGATTGAACCCCCGCCAGGCTTTTACTGTTCTTTCCTACATTTTCTGCCCGTACAGACAAACACAAGACATTTTACCTTGACAAGAATGAGTGGAGTCAGCTGAGCAGAGAAAGCCTCTGTTCTACATGCTCAGCATTTTCCCTAGGCGCTTAGAGGTCTTCGCTGAGGCAAGCACAGATCATTCATTCACGCTCAACCTGAAATCCAAACCAGCAGGATCCCTTTGAATTTACCTCTCTTTCATGCTTTTTGTAGTTATAAAAACTGAGGTTTATTAATGCAGATCTTATTGTTTTCTGGAGGTAACAAGAAAAACTCAATAAAACACCTGTATGTTGTATCTAATTTGCATACAATGTGATACTTACCTTAATGGAAACGTGAGTTTTTTTAAATAAGCTTTCAAACATTAAACACTATGCATTGTATAATGCAATTTTCATCAAAATTCTCATTCAAACTTTTTGTAAGAAGCATATGCAAACCTGGCCATTTGTGCCTGCCCTTTAAATGTAATGATGGGTGTCAGCCTCCTCATCATCCATCTGGGCCTCACACAGAGAAAATTCTACTGAATCCTCAGCTCCACTGGACTGGCATAGGCGAGGATGATCTATCAAAATCAGCAGGAGTGAAGCCACAGATAAATGGCTTGTAATTATGAAGATATGATCAGTAATTATTAAATTTAACAACAGGTCACAGTATAACAGTGGATTTTTAGCCCATAGTGAAACCAAATTGTTGACATCAAACCTAATATAAGATCAGTCAAACCATGACCAGTGCTTCTATAAAATTTTGAATATTATACTAAAGCTGTAAGAGCTGTTGTAAGGCTTGCTTTAACACACAATGACAGTGGTGTGGGGTAACTGTGGATAGTAAACTAACTGATAAGTGATTGGTATTAGTTAGTTTCATTGCTATTTGATAAGTAATTACAATGATAAATTATTGGTAACTGGCAAATATGTTAAGTTTAGTTAAAATCACACCATACATACGTGCACGCAGTCTGGTGTTGGCACATAATACACTGCTCTCTCCTTCTGTCAATACTGAAACACACTTAGATAGTGTCTGATAATTACACACAAGTGGAACTCATCATTATATTGCTTGCTGCTTCTGCCTGACTCCTTTTTGTCACGCCCTCACTGCCACAATTTATAGTTTGTTTAATAGTGTAAAATTTATATTTCTAAAGCTTTCATATAAGTACTATTTATATTAATATATACTACACAGGAATGACACTAAATGATTAATTTATTAGTGGGTTAATCATTGTTCAATCAAGTGATTTTCTTTTTTCTGATTGGTTCAAAGCAATCAAGTAATTCCGAAACATTTGGGGTCATCATTATCATGCTTTAAAAATGGAAAAAATAAACCATAGCTTAAAAATAATGTTTAAGTATGCTTTCTTGTGTTTCTGCATAGTATATTTTAAAGTTTGAATGAGTTTAAAAACAGGCTGTTACACAGAGTTCATGCTCAGTACATAATACTTAAAATATCTAAAAATAAACTATTACAATTTTGATTTAGTTTGCTTTTTATGTTCACGTGAACTATATACTAAAACATTTTTCACATCGGACTTAGTGGATGCCACTGAATTAACCCGTCTCTCAATGTTCTGTCTAAGGAACTACTAGTAAAAATTTTAAAATATTTCCAGTAGATAATGCTTAAATGAACGCACAACAACTCACTCTTTGTCATGATCACTAATTTGGAAATTCTTGATATTCAACAAAGTGCAATCCTGGCTAAAAGGGGTACATAAAATGTACATAACCTTTGTGATGAAGCAGGCAACATGAGCAGTGTCACATGTAAAAAAATAAATAAATAACAACAATAATAATAAAAATAAATAAAATAAAACCTAAAAAAATCATGATTTAGTCTGCTTTCCTATGTTCTGGAGCACTAGGTATACTAAAAGTCATTAAAATCTTTGAGAGAGAAATTTCTGTATATCTGTACTTGTAGGGGGGTTGGAAGTGCACCCTGTGTCTTTATTGATGACAGTACTCGGGCACTTGAGAAAATGATGAGTTGTCATTATGTCATGCCTCATTGCACATGTGTAGGTCACTTTGCAAAAGTGGACACAATGCAGTATGAGCAGAACACGGTATGTATCTGCACAATTTGAGGAATGGTTTGGAAAGCCTATATAAAGGCTTAAAAAAGTCCACTATTGTTGGTCAACTGCATGCCACATCTATCACTTGAACACAACCCACCATCAGAAGCCAACATGATACACAAATTATCCACATTACAAAAATCCAGTTTTGAGTACCAAAAAAAAAAAGGTTTTATTGACTGTCAGTGTAGTTCGCTGGATCTCACTGAATTGTCCCTTTGACGTGCCGTCTCAATTTTCAGACTCACGGACCATTCAGTGACATCCAATGTGCCTTCCACATTAAATAAACAATTACACTATTAAACACTATAAACAATTGCTCACTCTCCAGCCTCTCGTTTTTTTCTCCTTGAAGTTAATATGACAAAAAAATGACATTAATGTTACTGAGAAAACACACACTAAAAGCCATTTAATCCATGTAGATAACCTATGTAGATCATCCACCATAAGTGACTGTGTAATTATGACGACTTAAACAATAACATACTTGACTAATTAACATCTTTCATTCAGATTCGATACTTCAGCATCACTTGGTATAAATGTGGTACACATTATTAATTCTGTGCAAGCCTGACTTCTTTGGACTGCACTTATTTCCATATATACTATACACGAATGGCTATTTTACTGTATATTGTGAACTGTACACTGTGCATCGCTGCAACTTTGTAAATTTTTGCATTTAAAACATTTCACAAGTTAGATTTAATATATTGTGGCCACCTGGCAAGTTAGATTTTTATTAATTTATTTATTTTGAGAAGCTTACCCTTAAAATTAGTTCACTTGCTTATTCTCCAAAATAAGTCAATATGTGTATCAAACCTTATCAGTTATGAACAGACTCTACTGAGTTGAGCAAAGTAGCCAGGTTAACTCATACACTACAAGCTGCAGTGAATGAATCACGAAGTCTTCATGAAAAAAGGCATTATTGTTTTCTAGAAGGGGGCAGTGGTGGCCCAGTGAGAGGCATGTAAAAGAACCATTGCTGATTTTTATCAAGAGTAGACTGCATTGCCTTCAGCGTGTTTCTGCCCTGAGATGGCCTGGCAAGCTGTCCAGGGTGTATTCTGCTCTCGCTCAGAGTTCGCTGAGATGGGCACCAGCCTCCTTGCGACCCTAATTAGGATCAAGTGCTTCAGAAAATGATGTTTTCTAGAAAGCTGTTTTGGAATAACAGTAAACAATATTTGGGCTGCATTTGTAAAAGATGTTGTCTATGCTACTTTGTGAATAGGTTTTTAATTACTCCCCTAAAATAGAAATGTTTGAAAAAAAAAGGACTTACCTGGATTTCAGACAATAAAAATAATCATGTCAATTAATTTAAATTTATTAAATGCTTCCTAGACAACAACAACAACAACAACAACAACAACAACAACAACAACAACAACAACAACAACAACAACAACAAAAACAACAACCTGATATTGTATATGGTTACTTTTCTGGAATTTTTCAATTATTTATTTATTTTATTTTATTTACATGAAACACATTTATGTCTGTGAGCAATAGGTTTGTGATTTCTACACCACTCCTCAGTATCACCAAGATATGCAATAGATATATTTGACTCTTAAGTGTCTTTGAAATACAGTGAATGACTTTTAAATCTGTCTTTCATTATGGCTATGTAATTGCAGAAGCACTTGCTCAAGACCTAACAGAAATATGCTCAAACTCTATGCTCTGGGGTGGTAATAAATCAGCTGAGGTTAATTTTTAATTAACTGTTGGTGACTGGAGACCATTTGAAAGAGAGCCAAATGAATGATTTGGGAAGTGCTTCTTGTGTTTCAAAGTTTCATTTGAGCTGTCAGCTGTGATTTTATCTCTAATCAATGGCCATTTTCAGACTTGCTTCCCCAATAAGAAATATGCACAAAAAAACCCCACAAACAAACAAACAAACAAAAAAATGCTTGTATTTAATATCCCATGATAACATTGTCAAAATGTCAATTCTGTTATTTCAGATAAAAAGAAAGAATAAAAGAGAAACAATATTCTGCTTTTACTGTGACATACTTTGAAAAGGTAAACAAATGGTAGTTCTGTTGTGCTATGTGTCAGTTATCTGGAACATTTTGGGTTCATTTCTCCTTTAAGATCAATGTAGACTTAAGGTGAAATGAAAGGTGAGTCTTCCATACTGTCTTCTTACATATGAAGATATGTATATGTTCATCATCAGGTGGTTTTTACTTACATTTTTGAAGCTGCAATCTGCTAAAATCCAGTTGATAGTTTGCGTTCGCCAGTTTGAAAAGGCTGGCGTTTCACTCTCAAGTGTGTGAAATCACTAGATACATCAGTTCAAGGCAAGTTCATGGTAATAATGTCAGTACACAGAAATTATAGTGACATATCAGATATAAATTAGTGAGCAATAAAACAAAAAGAGACATATCTACACATAATACAAGCTTACATTCGCATAAATCAGACAATTGTGCGCCCCATTATTGAAACAAATGTTATGTTTTAGTAACAATAACAACATGGATATATTTATTAAAGATAGGCCTACTGCTGAATATAGTGAAAAAAAAAAAACATTAATAATAAGTAAACTAAAACCCAAAAGTAGATACTCATACAGCACCTCCTAGATTTACATAAAATAAAAGCATAAAATATAACTCAGATAGGCAGACAAATTTTTGTTAAGCAGAACACAAAATGGGGACGGGGTTGAGGTATTCTAAAATTCCAAATTTACAGATACCAAAATCAAGCAAGCTTTTAATAAAGATGTCACCACATAGGATTTTCCATGGACATTTGTTTGTTCTTTTTTATATTATATTAAATATACTTATTTTATATTTAATATTTTTGGCTTTCTCCAAAAAATGCTTTAAATCTGTCATATGTGTGAATCCATGGGTCTGATTCTGTTTGAAAACTCAACTAGCGAAAGCATTGGAATTGTGGCATGCAGTTATTCAAACGGTTGAGCTCCTGGATTACAATGTCTGTCTGACCAGATCCAAACTCCTTGATTCTCAGCATTTCTTGCTGGTATTATCTCTTCCTTGTCGCTTTCACTCCAGACTGCAGTTGGGAAATGCAGGGAAGATTTATTAATTTCCTCCAGGGCTAAGGTTGATGCTAACTCTGGGCAAAATGGCCCTCGTCCCCCAAAGCAAAGACCTTTTCATGGCACTGTGTGTAGATCCTTAACCCACATGCACGCACGCACGCACGCACACACACACGCACGCACACACATACCCACACACACACACACACGGTCAGTTGCACAAATTCAACTGACATTTGCAATTACAAATATGTATGCAATAATCCCATCTGATGTGTTTCAGTATTTTTTTTTAAAGTTTTTGTATTATTTACTGGTAACTCATACAAACATAAAAAAAATCAGTCCATGTTTCCTATTAATAGAAAGCTCATGCTCTTGTAGACTTTAATGTGGTGTTTAATTTACGTTAAAATGTGTGCATCCATGAGTTTACATAATTGGGATGTAAAATTTTATATCTTATCTCTTCTCAAATGCTTAGAGACCAGATCCTGCCCAGAACACATCCACAGGGTAAGCTTAAAACCTGATTGAACAGATCATTATTTACATGTTTGCTTATTCATGTCAACTCTCAACAAAAGTTTCAAGCAGAAGCAGAACGAAACCTCAGGAATATTTTTGAGCATTCTTAAAAATTATTTGTAAGACTTATTCATAATAAGCATGTGTGAAAGTATGCTTAGAGCTGAAGAGATTAGCATGGAGCAGAGAAGAAAAAGAAAGATGGGGAGAATGAGAAATTCTCCAAAGAGAATTTAGAGGCTCAGACCAGGCTAACAAAACTAATTACCCGCCACCAGGATATCCAGCTCACAACAGAACCCATGAAAGATGATACTCTCTGTGGTACATACCAAAATAAAATGCAAAGAGCCATACTATATCAACACATGACCCGGTATCTGGAAACAGCACAGGAGCTCACTTCAGACAAGGACCAAAAACACAGTCTAAAATTCTGGTAACTCATGGTGCCTTTCTGTTTGAACTGCTTTAAGGAAAATTTCTATATATTAATTCATTCATTTATTTTCTGAACCACTTCCTCCTAATTAGGGTTGTGGGGAGGCTGGCGCCCATCTCAGCCAATTCTCTGCAAGGGCAGAGTACACCCTAGACAGCTCGCCAGGCCATTGCAAGGCACGCTGATGCTTGGTAATAGTGGGGCATGTAACCCTGACCTTCAGATCAGTAACCCAGCACCCTACCACCAGGCCACCACTGCCCCAGCCTGTGCATTCCAGCAGTCATTTTATATTTAAAATAATATTTCAATTATATTCTACAACCCCTGGCAAAAAGTATGGAACCACAAATCTTGGAAGACGTTCATTCAACTGTTTAATTATATATAGAAAAAAACAACCATAGACATGCCACCAAACAGTATTCTTCATCAATCCGGCTCCAACTTTCTCTTACTGCAGTTGCCAGATCAGCTTTGCAGGTTGGAACCTTGTCGTGGACCATTTTCTTCAAATTCCACCACAGATTTTCAATAGGATTGAAATCCTGACTATTTGCAGGCCACGTCATTGACATTATATGTCTTTCTTGAAGGAAAGTTTTCACAGCTTTTTCCCAATGGCATGAAGCATTATCTCTTTGTACTTGGTCCAGATTTTCGACACAGCTGACTGGGAACAACCAACATATTTTGAAACATTGCGTAAAGATTTACCTTCTTCAAGAAGTTTTATAATCCTCTACATTGTTTCAACTGACATCTCTTGTGTTGGAGCCATGATTTGTGTCAATCAGCTCGGTTCAACGGCTCACCAAGGCATACAAGCACTCTTTTTACTGCAGACTAATTAGCAGATGTATTCAGATACAGGTGTTTGTTTTAGAACTGCAAAGTAACTGGTGAATCTATAATATTTTCCTCAGAATTCAGTGATTCCATATTTTCCCTGTTTTCTGTTTGGTCTGTAAAACTGTTGCAACTGAGTACAATTTTCTTTCTTTTTAATTTTTGTAAAGTGTTTCATAAAGCCAGAAAGTTGGAATGTTAAATAGTTTTGTGGCATGTCTGTGTTTGGGTTTTTATTCTTCCCCATATAACAATTGAATGAACATCTTCCAAGAGTGGTGATTCCATACTTTTTGCCAGGGGTTGTAATAATAATTTATCCAGTTGTTTGGTGTTTGTGTCTTCATGTGTTTTTCATAGTTAGTATTAATAGTAGTTAGTTATGTGTGTGTGAGGCCTGATCTAAACTTTAAATTTTTCTCTGTTTGGTATCAGATGGGATTAAATTTGAAGAAAACATCTACTATGCTGAAGTGCTGTAGGGATTCCCTGAAGATTCTAAAATGTGAAAATGACATCAGTACAAATTTGAAATGCAGTCTTTGAAGTGCTGATGATCAGAATTGAGATGCTAGTCTATGCCTTAGTCCATCGTCTTCCCTACTGTTCTATCCAATTGCCTGGAGCGAGAGATGGAGTAATCCCTTTAGACACACACATCTGTTTAGGTTGGTTGTGGTATCATCCGGGTAGACAAGACCACCATGAAAAAAATATTTTTGAAAAGTCTGGCTGCATAATTAAAAGTCAAATAGCTCAAACCCCAATCACAGGCTCAGACATCTCGCCAGCATTGTCTAATTTATTTGTGCCCCATTTGTGGGCCATACACTGAAGTATAAATTGAAAAGTATTCGCTGAATCTCTCTGCTGTGTCTGAATGGCCTTTTTTTCTGTGTATATTTGGAAACTGTATTTGATTGGTCTCTTTGTTCAGACATTTATTTTAGCAAGCAACTGAGAAGCCAATAAAAATTATAATAATTTAAATAATAATAGACTGAGATTTCAACCACTATTATTTTTAAATATATATATGTGTATGTATAATAGAACAGTGGCTTGCATTAATTACAGTTGGGAAGTGATTTTTACATTTATAAAATATTTTAGAATTAACTCAATTTGATAATAGTTTTCCCAACATGATCTTATTTATTACCTCCGCCAAGGAGAATATGTTTTCACTGGCTTTGGTTTGTTTGACTGTATGTTAGCAACATTACTCAAAAACTTTTGAACAGATTAAAGATGAGTCAGGATGAATCAGAAATGATACAAGGAACAACTGATTAAATTTTGGCAGTGATACGGATTATTGTCTGTATGCAGGGAATTTGAAAGATTTCTTTGCATAGATAATGTAGTCATCCAAGGTACTGTTCCCAGACCATTCCGAGGAATCCAGACTTGTGTTCAATGGTGTAATCTCATTCATTTACATTTTTGTACAACTTTTAGGCCAATTGTCAAAAAAATATTCCAATTATTATTAATTTCTCATCCGAGCACAAGGCCTCTTATTTTAGGCAGGCCCTGTACACAATGCAGTCATATAAATTACGCCATGTTTGCATAGTAGGGCTCAAATAATAAACAAATGTTGAATTAATACAAATGATGCTTACAATACCCTATGGGGGTACTGAATGAGCTTAGCGGAGGTCTGCGCCCTCCAAGTGCTTTCTCTAGTTATTATTATTTCATTAACTCTAATAATTAAAATCTACGAAATGAAAATGACTTGCTTGATGGACACTTCTTGCATACCATACGTTAAAGCTGCTTCTGCAACGGCTCAATTGGTTGAGATCCAGTGACTGCACTGGCCTCTCCATTCTTGACAGAATACCAAGTGATTGCTTCTTCATAGTAACTTTGGATGGTGTTTTAGGTTCATCATTTGACTGAGTAATAGAGCACTGTGCGATTATTGACCACAATCTATCATTCCAAACTCAGTTAGATAAAATTACTCAGATAGCCTTTTTCATTTCAGAATTATTGCTAACATAAGAAATATGATGTTATTGCATGATGCAGAGAAACTTGTTCATGCTTTTGTTACATCAATATTTGATTATTAAAATGTGTTCTGTCTGGATGCTGTAATAGGTGCATAAACAAACTCTAGTTGGTCCATAATGCTGCAGCAAGAGTCCTTCCTAACACCAGAAAATATGAGCACATTATCCCTATCTAATCCATAATGCATTGGCTCGCAATCATGCAAAAGGTACAGACTACTTATTGGTACCTCGAATAGTAAAGACTACAGGGGGGCGGAGCTTTTTAAAATAATTTTTTATTTTTACAAAGCCCCACAATTACAGAGCAGCCTTCCAGTTAATGGTCAGTTAAGTCCAGACAGAAAAAAAAATTAGTTAAACATTTTGTTAATACCATTCCATCAGTGCAGATACTGAGAAAGATCATAGAGAGATCTGGTAAACTGAGATGTCTGGAAGAAGATTGAGGCTCTATGCAATGTTCTTCTGGGAAAAACTGGGTCCTAGATTTCATGTGAATATTACATTTACATGTACTGTTCAGAAATGAATTGAAAATTGTCCTCCAATTTCCCCATCTGTGGAATGTGCTGGAAAAGAAAGTCCAATCCATAAAGGCACCAGCTCGCCAGGTCATCGCAGTACTCATTATTATTACTTTTTTTTTTTTTTTATTGTAATCAATGGCATTTGTGGGTCCATCTGTCTCTATGTTTGTTTTTTTGTTTGTTTGTTTGTGCCTTTGTCTGTGAATAAAATCCCTACAACATTTTTGCATTTATTTTTACCAAACCTGATGAGGACACTACCCTACCAGGATATAATTTGATTTTAGAATGTCTAAGTCAAAGGCCAAGGTCAGAGCAAGGTCACAAATCTTTGGAGAAAGAGCATGTATTACTGCAAAATGAGTATCAACAGATATGCTGTTACTGTGGAACAGGAAATCATATGGACTTCCAAATGAGACAATACCTTTTGAGCTGGAGTAACCTTCCAAGGTCAAACTTCATATCATCTCACAAAACTTTCAAAGTTTTCTGGGTTATTTGATCAAATCCATGAACTATAGAACACATTACAAAAAGATCACCAGTAATGTAAACCAATATCTGTTTAAGGTCTAATTGCTACATTATCTATGCTGCATGGCAGAGGGCCACTATATGGACAAATGTTTATGGACACTTCACCATCAGAACCATATGCAGCTTATTTCCAATGCTGGTGCCACAAAATTGAAAGCACACAATGGTGAAGAATGTCTTCATCTACTGTCAGATTACAATTTCCCCTACACTAGAACTAGAAAAGGCTCAAACCTGGTTTACCTTAACAGTCTTCCTGAATAAACAGTGAGCTTCATAGTGACATGCTTTCCCAAGGTTGGAGTGGGAGAACATGAGTTGCTTGCACAGAGTACTGACCTCAACCCCACTGAAGATGTTTTGGATGGACTAGAATGCCAACTGCCTTAGGTGTCCCTGCCTGGCATCAGTGCTGGACATATAACATAATAATGTTCTTGTGGATGAATGATCACAAATCCTCACAGCAACACTCCAACATCGAGTGGACAGTCTATCCAGAAGAAATAAATATTTTTTAATTATAAACAGTAATGGAACCTTGAGTCCAACGACCAATAAACAGATATGAGTGTTACGTTCAAGATTCCATAAACCTTTGTGCATATATTGTACCTTGCAGTCTTTTATTATTATAACTTTTTCTTAAACACACAATGTGATTTTTGGCAAACACCAGAGTATTACAGTTCTTATTTGTCTTTCGGCTTCTCCCTTCAGGGGTCGCCACAGCAAATCATCTTCTTCCATCTGTCCCTGTCTCCTGCATCTT
>JBCNYG010000012.1:35081858-35111344 GCA_039654305.1 Porochilus rendahli | reverse complement strand
AATTGACCACTCTCTCTCTCTCTCTCTCTCTCTATCAATCTGTGTTTCTGTCTTTTGTAAATCTGCCTGTATAGGTCATTTGTACGTGCCTCTCTATCTCTATCTTTCTCTCATCTCACTCTTTTTCTGAACCGCTTAATCCTATTATTAAGGTCGAAGGGAGGCTGGCACCTATCGCAGACAACACTAGGCGAAGGTGGTGTACACCCTGAACAGCTTGCCAGACCATCACAGGGCAATACACACATACAAAAACATTCACACTCACACTTGGGGGGCAATTTGGAACAGCCAAAGTAGCCTAATCTGCACGTCATTGGACTGTCGGAGGAAACCAATGTAAGCATCAGGAGAACATACAAACTCCACACAGAAACGTCCGAGCTCGGGAATCAAACCCAGGACCTCCTTGCTGTGAGGTGGATGTGCTGTCTAGCAGTGATGCTGAGTCAGTCTGTCTTTTCTGTTTAGGTTTGTAATGTCGTGTAGAGTGATGGGCCATTTCTCTGTAGTGTCCAGTCTTTAATCGTTACTCTGCTCCTTTTCCTAGGTTACCTGTTGCACGTGTTGCGTAACTACACAGACGAGGTATGTGATGGTGATCTTTTGACTGTACGCTGCCCTCCTAGAACCACTATCACTGTCCAGTCGGCTTTCTACGGCAGGAAAAGTTCCGCCCACTCTCTCTTTTGCCCACCTCTATACAGCATTGATGGGCCACGCCCACTGAGTGGTCTCACTTCCTGTCATGTGGCAACAGCACTGCAGGTAACACAGCCATGTGTGTGAATTGTCTCGTCCTGTTCCCAAGGGATTGTTTACAAAACCTTTGAACAAGATCTCTCTCTCTTTCTCTCTCTCTCTCTCTCTCTTTCTCTCTCTCTCTCTCTCTCTCTCTCTCTGTGTGTAGAAGATGACAGATGAGTGTGAGGACAGGAGGAATTGTGAGTTGTTGGTGAACAGTCGATTGTTTGGAACTGATCCGTGTCCCTCCATCGGCAAATCCCTCACACTGCAGTACAAATGCAGACCTAGTGAGTCTGTCTCTCTCACACACAGACACACACAGATACACTGCTGTTGCTACTTATGTGTAGTTTTGCATATTATACAGAACTACTGTGTGTGTGTGTGTGTGTGTGTGTGTGTGTGTGTGTGTGTGTGTGTGTGTGTGTAGATGAGTACAAGAGTAAGGTGGTGTGTGAGGGAGAAAAGTTGAAGGTGAGCTGTAAGACGGGTATGCAGATTGCTGTATACTCAGCCATGTTTGGACGAACGCAGGAGGGGACACTGGAGTGTCCTCCACACCACAGGAGGGCACCGTCTGTTGGTAAGTCAAGACCCACTTGTCATACCCCCACTCCCACACACACACACACACACACACACATACATACACACACACCCGTGTTCCGCATTATGTCATGTCCTATAAGGATTTGTGCTTCATAGAATATTGCAAGTAATGCAAGTAGTAAAGTTGCTAGTGGCCAGGCACTGTAGCCCCGCCTTCACATACACACGAAAACACTTCCCTGTATGAAGGTCAACACTCGTATCCTTTTGCGCACACACATACCAGTTTTTCTGGAATTTTCCACAGAACCCTCTTGCCCATCCTACATGATTTCACAATATATGGAAAAGGATGTCTAACTTCTGAATTTAGAAGATAGCATGAGGTGTGTGTGTGTGTGTGTGTGTTATATTTAAATTTATATGAGTCACAGTTTCCTCTGGGATCGATAAATTATTCTGATTCTGATTAAAGGTGATTCTACATGCTAAAGGGTGTACTCTTCCCAGTTGGTTTCTGAATGTTGGTTTAAGTTAATGCTAAACACATGAATAAACACAAATGTTTCGGGAGCAGTAAAGGTTTTTTTGCATACTTGTTCCAGGGCAGTTTCGCTCATCTTCTCCAGTCTTACAGTCTTCCTGGCCATCGCACAGCCACTTAGCTGAAATGCAGAGGTTGTTATGACACTGGAACTGGTCTTGTGCACAGCCAGCTTCACAGTCCTTCTGGAAAAAACATAAAATTAGAGGAAAACATACTAACTGCAGCCAAGTAGGCTCATTACCATCAGAACCATAGTCTACGTCAAAATATAGAGTACTTGTTGTACTTCATGACTATAAAAAAAAATCCCACACAGACAAAATAACATCTCTAAAAAGTGAAGCAGCTATTGGTCTAGTACCCCTGCCCCTCAAACTGTCAATTGTTTACATTTTCATGTTTTTAATTTTCTTTTTTGCTATTAGGATATCACCTCATAAACCATTTGTAGCTATGTCAGAAAAAAATAGAAATTATCATAACTTTGTGCTAGGCTAACCGCTAATGCTAGCCTGCCAGCTCGTGCATTTATTTTAGATTTATCCATTAAAACCAGCAAAATTTGGAATGAATAAACATTTTTTGGGATCATTAGACTTTTTTTCTGCTCCACCAAATGCGACTTTATTCGCTTGCTGAAACAGGCCGACAAACTTCTGTGTTGCCTGACGAGCCACACTTACAGTTGCCACATGGGCAAGAGTTTGTTCTAAGCTAACCATATATATGTTACAGTCAATGTCTAGAACCAGTCGATCTGTGGAATTACTGAATTTTTCATTCAATCTGTGTAAAATGACTGATGCAGTAAAATTACTGGTGAGTAAAAATTGAAAACTGAAATTGACTGAAAATTTTTGTCATTTTACAGATTAACTGATAAATGAGGCATACTTATTGACATATTTACCGAAACCATTTGTTACATGTAGGGATTTTTAACACCTCTGAGATGGCCGCCCCTGGGGAACACCGGGGCGTTATAGACACCAGAGTTGCGCCTGGGCAGGGAAACTATAGACTGTTCGCTGCCCGCCCAATGAAACCTAACTATTTGCCAGATGGAGCCAAATGAAACCCAATGTGGGGGATGAATGGCTGTTCGCTTTATAAAGAGAGTCAATCCGTGTGACCCAGGGAAGTTAGCCTCCGGCACACAGTGCAAGATGAATCAAAGTGCGTTGGACAGGGATTTACCAGGTGTAACTATAAACAGTGTGGTTCAAATAGGTGTAAACACTTCAAGGTCGGACTCAAGCGTGGCAGCAGGTGCCGCTCTAGCCTGACCTCACCAGATAAAAACCGATTAGATCGTGCTTTGTTTTTGTGGCAATCATGTGAAAATATTGATAGATAAAAAAAAAAAAAAATTTACAACACAATTTAATGTCTAATTCCTAACTAAAACATGTACATAGCAACACTCATCTAGAAATCTTAGTCAATACGTACATCGCTTGAGTGAATCAGTCATTTTACAAATTGACTGAAAAATTCAGTCACTTCACACAATGACTGGTTTTAGACATTGACTGTTCCCTGCGTTTAAGTCAGCTGGGATTGGTTCCAACTTCCCCTGCAATCTTGACATACTGTATATACTTTGTAAACACACTTAGTCTGGCTGAAAGATTTAGTCTCTTTAGCCTTAGATGAAGTCTGGGGATCACTTGGTGATCAATTCTGATTCTGATTCTGACTTACCTCATCCGAATTATCAGTACAGTCATAGTCCCCATCACAGCGGAAACGGGCAGAGATGCAGTCTCCATTGGCACAGGCAAAATCCTTATGATTACAGGTCACAGGCTCTGCATTGGGAGGGGAGCAAATAGAAAAGCTGAATTAATGCAACTAACGCCTCAAAAGATACCATAGCTGAACTGTCAAGTGAGCTCTTGCAAAAGGACATAGAGGTGGTGAAAGAGAAAAAAAGGTGAGGAAATGAGAGTGTGGCCTTCATTTAGACATGAAGTGCCACTGTACCACCTATTTCCACCTTTCATGAAGGTTTCACAAGTATATGAGAGAATTATTATTAGTGATTAGAGTGCATATAAGTGCAAAACAACATGTAAGCTCTAAATTTAGAAAACAGCTGTTAGAAAACAGAGTAATGGTAATACAAAATAACAGACACATAACTAACACAAAGTTAACATAGATAATATATGATTAAAACTGTGATTTACAAATTTCAATGCTTTCTTCATAACAATTACACACTGATTGCATCTCTGCAATCTCAAACTTCTAATGATAATTGATATAAAGGGCTATTTTTGACAACAATTAATAGTTACCTGGTGCAAACAATTAGCGAGAGAGACAGAAACCAATGGAACTTCAAAACAATCTTTCACAACAGCTAAAACAGTCAGAAGCAGAATGAAGCCCCCTAATGGCTGTACTGTGAACAAAGAAAAAGAACAACTCACTGCAATTCTCCTCATCAGAATTGTCTCCACAGTCATTCTGGCTGTCACATCTCCAGTGGTCTGGTATGCAGTTGTTATTCTCACAGCGAAATTCATGAGGTCCACAGGTCTTTTCATCTTTTTCATCAGCCACAAACAAACACACAGATGAAAACAGCTTCAAAAGTACATGAATATTAATATGCTGCTACAACACATTGATGTGTAATCATCATTTCCTCAGGGTGTCCCAAACACATGTTTGACACAGAGTTCAAAACACGTCCAAACTTGGGAGCTGAACACAGCATACATATAAAATACCTGAATGTGTTACTACTCAGTATTCCCCCTCACACACACAGCCCAATACCTGCTGCTTGCTGTTACAAACTCACTAATTTGCACTCAAATTCTTCCAACAAACAAGAAAGTAGAGATGGGGGGTGAGGTGGTAGTGGGGGGGTGGGGGGTGTTGGTGTTTCAGTTATGTATTGCGATTCATTTGTGTGGTGATTCATGCATTGTCACGCTTGCTCCAATATTGTTTTGTTTGTTTGTTTGTTTGTTTGTTTGTTTTTTTATTCTTGTATCTGAAATATTTTTTTTTATTATTTAAATGCTGCCCTTGTTTTTGAGGTGGAAATAATATTTTAAGGAGTGGTTTACATTTCACTAGTTAATGATGCTCATTTCAGTTGTGCAGCTCTTGAATAAAGAATTCTAGGTTTAGAGGTTTTGGTTTATTACTCGGTGTTCGTTTACATGGTTCAAGGTTTAAAAATTTAAACAAAGAGCCTCATTCGTCCACCCCAATCAAGGTCATTTCTAAGCGGACTTCTTCCTCACTCCTGAGTTTGAATTCTTTCTTCATGGCCCTGGGCTTCTTGGGTGTCCGTGCTGTTACTGTTAAGGATGTAGAGGCAGTTGAGACATTGGATGGATTAGAGATGTTTTTGTCGGAGGCTGGAAAAAAGTTGGAAAGCAGGGGAAGGTGTGGTTGGCAGAGATGGAGCCTTGCATGTCTGCCTGAGGGATGGCTAGAACTCGTGCAACGCGATGGTAAAAAACTTTGTTCAGTGCTCATTCTACTGTTTAGTCAGTGCATGAATGTTTTATTCCGGAGTACAAACGTGATATGATCGGCTCATGTTCGTAGATCAGATATTTGTTAATATTCATTCTGCATTTACTTTTCTTTTTACTGTTAATGAATGAATTAACAATTCAAGTTGGATTCTGACTTTTGTAATTCATGTTTGTTTCATTATAACATTAATTATTTACATTTTGTTATGGTGTGAAGGCTGCTTAATGGAAAAAGATGCTTCTCATATTCCTATGTTTGTCTTGCATACTATGAACCAAAGCCAAGGTCAGTGTTTGAGAGGGAGAAAAAACCTTATCAGCACTGCAGGCTCAGAGGTCTGGTTATGCATACAGAAGAAACCGAGGAGCTCTTTTCCTTTAATTTCCCCTTTTCATCTTTACTGAATAACCTTAATATGTTATTTGATGAAAATGTTGACCAATTAGGCTTCACACCCTTATACAACTGGACTGAAAAGAAACACCTCAAAAGAGACAGGATTTAAGAAATTAATATCCCAACTAATTAAGGTTTTTTTTTTTTTTAATTATTATATATGAATGCAGTGATAAAAGGCTCCATCTTCAACAGTCTACATGAATACCTCTAATCAGACTTAATGGACTTCAATAAAAAAAATGCATGAACTGCTAATGCTGTGCATGCTGCTATAAAGGCAAAAGGTCTTCACGAATAACTAAAATAATTTGCTAGCTGTAGTGTCAAACTCAGCAAAGGGAAGCAATGTTATGGGCTAACAGTATATAAACTGCCTCCTGCCATCACAATCATGAATAATAAGTGAGAGCAGGAGAGCTCAAGAATTGTTTATTTTTTTCACAAATAATAGGAATACTAGAGAGAATGGTTGAATTCTGAAACACTGAAGAACCACCTCTTCACAAAGCAACATATTATATAATTTAATAAAATGTATTAATTCGTTGAACTAACCCCTCTCCGTTTATTGTAAAGATCAGATAAAGCCTATACAGCTCTTCTGTAAGGCATTATGTTGCTAAATATGAATACAAACCCATTTCATCATTTTAAGACGAATCATGTCCTTCAGGATACTTAGTTGAGACTGAGAAGGTCATGCTAACACTTCTTGCATTTTTATTTTCAGCTGGCTTTGGCTTTTTTGTATTGTTGTCTCTTTGTACTGTTGTCTCATTATTATTTTGTATCTGAATTTAAACTATAAAATTTGAGTTTTGATTTGATCTTTTCATTCAGTGCTATTCAAGCTCTGCTATAGTCCTGCCAAATCAACCTCCTGTTATTTTTTAGAATAGTCCTATGACAAGTATAGGTACAGCGATCTATTTCTTTATATGGCATTGTACAACTCTTTTTTTTTTCAAGCAAAGATGCATCACCATAATTGTATGGTAACTAGTAAAGAAGCCTTCACTCATAACATATAATTAGCACAGTGTATAATTTTTCTTCACATCTTTATAGAAAGACTGGATCAAAGCGCAGGGACAGCCATGATACAGCACTCCTGAAGCTCAAAGGGTTAAAAGCCCTGGTCCTACCATGGCAGCTTGGAAGTGCTGGGAGTGGCTTGAGCCATCAACTTTTTGATGAGCAATCCAGTGCCTTAGCCACTAAGCCACATTGCTTACCACTGGATTAGGGTTTACCTATGGTTTACACCTTTTAGTAAACACTTTATGATCAAGCTGTTTTATTGATTTGTTTTTGGTAGCCTTTGACACAGTTTATGGTTATATCCTGAACAGTGATATTGATCAACACAACAGTTATTTTTCCTTCTGATTGAAAGTAATCTTTTTTCTGCCTCTGCTCTGCTCTCTCATAGTGTGTGGTCTGTCTAAGCTCAGCACCATGGCTCTGATTCTTATCTGTGTACCAAACATTTGATTTTGATACAACAGAGTTTCACTACAGTATGCCAATCTATTGTGACTTAGAGCTTATAGTGGTCTGCTTTGCTCACATTGGTATCCTTTTGGATATCAACTGAAGCCTTTCTAATAAAAACACATTCATTGCAACTACTTACTGATCTGAGGAGGAAGTTAGGAAGATTTTCCATATCCCATGAAATGAGAGAATAATTTTAAAATGTGGATTGTATAATTTTTCACAGAATAAAAATCCAAACAGATACAGTGCACTCTGTTCTGCGCTGCAGTTTACCACAACTTTACCATCTCACCTTAAAGAAACATGAACTGTCATTAGTGAATCAGCTGTTTTCACGGTCTGGGCCATGTGAAAAGAGAAGACTGCAATACATGATGCAATTGGTGATGTGGTACTGTATAAATCAGACATTTAGGCAACAAAACAGGCCCTAATGAATTTTTATAACTCACCGCTAATAAGAACTCAATAATAAGTAGTTCTTGATTAAGGCTGACCCTCTATCAGTGAGATAGAAGGATGTGCAAACATGCAGAATTCACATTAGATTTAATCATACTATCCTGAGAGTCAAGAGAGGTCATAGGAGGCTTTGATTTGTGAATAATAAGGCTGCTTTACTCACCACAGTTGGCTTCATCAGAGCCGTCAGCACAGTCTGGGTCCTCATCGCACACCCACAGCTTGGAAATGCAATGCATGGTGGCCTTACACTGGAACTGCTCTTGTGAACATGTACTCTCAGCTGTCACATGTTAAAAACAGACAGGGATAACAAAAACTTGTGCATACAATTGACTAGTCATCTAAAACATACTAACACAAAAACAACTTTAACTTTTACTAACAATTAAAAAAACAATAGATACTACTGAAAATAACATTTTAAGTCAGAGACAGTGCTTAAAATACCTAAATTTAAATAACACCTTTAAACATAAACATCAGATAAGAAGATTGGAATAAAAAACGAACGTAGGTGAAATTTTGGCAGTAGTTTTGCAAATTCACATTCTTCACAGTGTTGATAATTGTCAATGTCAGCTTCACTGACAGCTCAGGAATGTTTGTCACTGCTTTAACACACAGAGAGTAAGAGGCACATCAAGGGATTAAAAAAATAATAACACTTCCAGCAACCAGCCACTCTATTCTCCCATGACATCTAATTTTACTTCTGGCAGGACAGGCTTTTGGTTTCCACTATTCAATCCTCTGAATGCCTAATCAGTGTCTGCTAGTTCCAGCCAAACTGGGAATCATTCAGTGGCTTGGAATCTATTTCCAGATCTGTCAGTTGGGATCATTAATATTCCTCAGGAGAGGTAAATTTGGGACAATCTGTGTCATTCTCATAAGAGAAACTGAAAAACTGCTACAGGAAACTAATCAATGGCAGGGTAAGGTAGTGCTGCAACCATGGGACTAGGCAACATTATCAATGACATCAATGCAGAAAATGCATCAACAACAATATTTTAAGTTTACATATTATTTTATATTACTTATATAAATTTGCCTTTTTGTTTTCTTAAACATTTTACTTCAAAGAATAAATGTTTTTTTCACAATATTACACATATTAACTATGCACATGACTTTGGTGATGCACAAAGTCATGTTTTTTGGCTTCAGTGACTGGTCAGGTATAGTACACTACAGTTAAAAAAAAATCATGGCAACCTCAGTCAAGTCAGACTCTTAGTGAAACTTTCCAAAGACTGATTGAGACAAAAGTATGGGAGTACTCCGGATTAGTTTAAAATAAAAGAGTAGGAAATGCAAAGGTGACCCCCCGCCCCAAAAAACAAAACAAAACAAAACAAAAAAACCCTAACACAGTGTTGTGTTGCTGTTTAATGTTATTTAAATTAAATGACCATTTCGATCTTTTGTATACTTAAGTAAATAAACTGAATTGAATTAAGAGTACTAGGGTCACCAAATTATTTAATTAATTATTTATTCATAACACCTACAGTTTGCGTGTTAGGCTGTGTATAAATACTTTTAACAGCTAACTACTAAGAAAAACTGTATTGTCAAGATGATAGATAATTATTGTGTCTTAGAATGCTACTTTCTAGAGATCCACAAATAAATAAATAAATAAAAGAAGAGGGTTCACCTGGTTAATTCATGTCGGATTTAGGCTACAATAGGTGGGTCAAATAATTAATTACATTAATTAATTGTGGATCATATATTCATTTTAATTATATTTAATTATTCGCTCTACCTGTTGTAGACTAAAACCTTCACTGATCTGAGTAAAAGTTGAACTCTTTTATATGAACTGGGAATAAATTATGGATTTATCAATACTTTCGGGGGGCAATTCTGTCATCAGTGACAATTCTAAAATGAACAATATTACGGTTTGTTGTGAAATTCTATCACACTTACTTTCCCAGCAACAACAAAATATTATAATACTCAGACACATGCCATAGTGGGTGGACTTAGCTTATCAAAGTCTGTTTTTAATAGATGAGATTGCTAATGTCTTTATGATTCAAAGTGTTTTAATTCTTTTTCTCTTACGTCTCTTACACATTTTATTTTCCAGCGACAGCTGGGTCGGTGATCCCTGTATACACATGGTTGGTGTGGAGCCATCACATATTAACTTATGTATGTAGCCTAATGTGAGTCATCAAATGTGAAAAAGGAAGTTATGCTTGTCCCTAAAAGACTGCTACCAGTTAACACACAAAGCAATGCCTTTTGCATGCCTGCAAGACACCAATGCAACTTGTCCTTTCCCAGTTATCTATTTATTAACACACCTTTGACTTGAATGAATTATTGAGTACATTATTGCAATGTTCAGTGACTTATAATTGCTATCCCATAAACAGAAACTCTGCCACCACACACACACACACACACTATTGCTGCTTAATGATATTTGCGAATGATTCAGCTTGTTTTAATGAACACTAAGAACACTTACTCCCATATGAAAGCCATACTGCTCCAAACTGTGACTAAAGCACCTTTATTTTTTAGATTATCTTAAAAGGGCCCATTCACATACCAGGCACATTAAATAAACATGAAATACATGATACACTGTTACCTATTAAAAATAAATTGGAATTGGCCACAGAGTCTCTCTGAAACAATCTACTTACTCTTTTACATGATATTCAATGACAACAATTCACAATACAATCAACAATTCAATCCCTTGCACGATGATATTCTTCAGGCAAAAGAGAGTGCAGAAAACTTTATCTCAGACTTTTCCACTTTATCCAATTTTTAGCTCATGCGTAAGATTGTTCCTTCAGTCATACGTTTAATTGTTACTGTGAACCAGGGGTATCAAACTCATTTTCATTGAGGGCCACATCACAACATTTTCAAGTCATCGAGGGTCAAATAATCATTGAACATTTATTCCAAAAGGGAGTCTGCTTGGCATCTGCTTGACAAAATGATTAATTTATTCAAAATGTTTTAATCACTATTTGATTGGGAATCAATGAAACAACTACTAGGAAAATTTTGCATTCATTTAATTTTTCGTCTTTGACAATGTCTTGATGCTTGTCCACAGAACTGAATGATGGAAAAGCAACAGAGCATGAACAGAACAGGAGCATGCTGCCGCAATACAGAATGTCCAGCAATGTAAAGTGTCCAGCAATTAGCGAACTCTAGTTAAAAAATGCCAAAAGCTAGCATGCAATCTTTCTAGAGTCGTGAGAGACTTTAAATAAGTTGCTGACCTCAATTGGATGGATAATGAATTATGTTTAATTGTAATGGTTGATGCAAAGAATGTTCGATAATCATATCCTTTGTAAGCTCTTGTGGGCCAAATAAAATTAGTTGGCAGGCCAGATTTGGCACTCAGACCTTTAGTTTGACACCTGTGTTGTAAACAGACACAGAACCAAAACAAGATATAAAACAGATGAATAAGAGATACTGAGCCTTTGATCTTGGTTGTTTTTTCAGGGAAACCTTTGTATTCATCCAAACTGAATTAAAGATAAAACCTATAGGTTATTCACTAGTGAATGGGCACCTTAAATAATAACCTTTTACCACACCAGGCACCAAAATCAATAAGAATGCAATTTTGGTACAGTGATGTAGTGGTTAGCACATCCACCTCACAGCAAGAAGGTCCTAGGTTTGAGTTCCAGGCTTGGGTGTTTCTGTGTGAAGTCTGCAGTCCTCCCTGTGCTGGTAGAGTTCGGGCTCTCTGGTTTCCTCCCACAGTTCAAATACATGCACATTGGGTTAATCTGGTGTTCCACATTGCCCCTAGGTGTGGATGCTAGTGAGTGGTTGTGTGTGTGTTGGCCCTGCAGTGGTTTGGTGAACTGTTCAAGATGTACCCCGGCTTCGACCAGTGTCAGCTGAAATAGGGGCCAACCTCCCCACGACCCTAGTAGGATTAAATGGTTCTGCTAATGAGTGAAACCGTGAGTGAAGAATGCTATTTGTGAAAGCACACACAAAATGTACCACTTTTTAAGAACTTTTTTGCCCTAGGACCCTCCCTATGATCATCTACATTACAGCAGAGTTCTTTTAAAACAAATAAAAAAATAAATTTTCATATCAAAACAAAACAAAAAGACTGTAATGTCACTGAAAAGCTTGAAGGCAAAAAAAGGCTTTTGTCCTGAAGACAATATTTAGCTCTCTTTGATATAGTGCCTACAGATAAAAGGTGACATACTCCAACAAATTACACATAAAATTGCATTTTGTAGTCATTTTCATAATTGAAATGAAAGAAAAATGCCAGAGCAGTCAAGTGGAAAAAGGAAGTAAACCCTTACATTTATCATACTCTCTTTGATACAGTGTCTACAGATAAAAGGTGATATACTTCAACACATTACACATAAAATAACATTCTGTAGTCAGTTTCATTAAATAAAATAAAAAAAACTCAAAACAGTCAAGTAGAAAATGTGAGTAAAGCCTTATATTTATCAGACCTTCAAGTCCATAAACCTGCAGTCATTTTTTTTCCTGTGCTATTGATTAGAACCTCCTGCAGGTGAAACCTGTCTTATATTAAATATTACAGACCCTGAAATCTAGGTGTGCGGTGCCATCACATCAAGATCTAAAAAGCTTTCTGAAGGAAGAAAACACACAGGAAGTGAGGAGCAACAAGTGAATTTCAGCTTTGCTGCTGAAAGTGGTAATACACATATAAAGCATGTTCCCTGTTGCTGGCTCTGTTTGCATATGAATCCCTCTTGTATATTTATCACAATCAAATGTTTCCAAGTGAACCGTGTGCAGTATCTGTCTAGTCACCCACAAAACTACAAATGTATCTCTAGTGTATGTGAACACAGCTCTGTTGCTCTGTTTCAACAGTGACAATTCACCCACATTTACTTTAGTTTATGTCACAGAAGGGGATTATAAGGTAAAGATATATATTTTTTTCATCTCTTTGCCTGGTTAAGCAGCATCACACTATAACGAATTGAAGAAACAAATATGAAAGAGTTGTCCAAATAGGCACAAATACGCACACAATTCCTGACAAATTGAGTCCAGAGGGACACATATTGACAAAAATTTAAGAATGTTTTCATGAAAACTGTGCACAATGCGCATGATTCCAGAATTTTAACCAATCACATTGTGCTTGTACACAGGTATAAAATATTCACACACTTGACTGAACAAATTTTATGCCCTGTTGTATTGTGTGAGTTCCGAAGATGCCTAAAAATATCAGGAAAAAACAGACGCCCCAGAAGAAGCAACCATCCTCTGGGCAAGCACCTGAAAAAACAGTTGCGGGTCAAGAAGCGTCAAGATTCAGGTCTCCCAGTCACATTTTTTCACAGAAATGTCTCTCCTACACCATCCAATGTCTCAACTGCCTCCACATCCTGAATAGTACCAGCAAGGAAGCCCATGAAGCCCAGGGCCAAGAAGAAAGAATTCAAGTTTAAGAGTGTAGATAATGAGCAATGTGGATGATGAGCAAGAAGTCCGCTGAAATTAATTTGCCTGGGTTTGACGAATGAAGCTGTACTGGCAACTAGCCACTATCTTACTTCGGATTAACAAGAGGGTCCCACGCTCATAAGCATTCCCACTTCACATGGCCTACTTGATACTTAATAAAACAAATAACAATGAAATTAAAACAAACTTCAGCATATGGCAGAATTTATTTGTCATAGTGTGAAGGCCACTACAACTGTGGAGATTTTTAAACAGCACAGTGACTGGATGCTGATTCTACCTATCAATATCAGATAAATATTTGTAAATAATGTGGTAACCTAAACTGCTGTAGTTGTCTTAAAAAAATTGCAAATGTAGGAAAAAAAGGAATATGGCAGGCTGATTTTGTGTTTGATTTATAAGCAAAATAAAAATATACACAATACAAGGTTGACTACCAAGTCTACCAGGGAAAACTTGTCACCTGCACTGCTTATTACCATTAACACTAAAAAAACAAACAAAAAAAACCATGAAGATCACATCCTGCATGTGCACATAACAGCCCAGTTGATCCCACGCATAGTTATTTTTTTATTAATAGTTATAATTGTAGAAGTTTTTCACTAACTGCTAGCTAACCTGCTAATCTCAAAGCTCACTGATGCTAACTATCTAGGTAGCAACATAGTAATGTGACTGTGCATTGTATTGTGAATACAAGAATCCATTCAAATACATGAATTTAATTTCCTAACTGCTACAGCATACAGCTTTTTTAATTTATGGTTATTAATTAAAAAAATAAAAATAAACACAGTTGCCAGAATGAGCATCAGCTCACCCTCTTACTCTCTGCTCCCTCACAATCCTCCTCCAAATACTTAGGTCCACCGAGTGGCAGCGATAATTATCATATCCCACACACTGCCTACTTATATAATTTGTCTGAATATTTTGAAACAAAGGTAATTAAAAAAAAAATAAATGGTGCACACCTACAGCTTAAATCAAAGCTACAGACCAGATTTGGTTGAAATTCCATGAAGAGTTAGGGTTAGGGTTAGTTGCAGATAAAAGAAAAGTGTGATGACAGATGATGATAACGTGACACCAGATCGCAAATGTTTTAAAATTTGCAATTCTGCATGACTGGCGTGCCTGGAAAAAAAGCCTTTACTGTCATAATAAACATGTATTCTGGATCTGGAATCCATGGTGGTTGAAATTGTGTCGTTTGGAAAAGGGAAATTGCAGTCATTATTTCAGGTATGAATTCTCACTTACTCATTTACAGTGGTTAAGGGGTTACTGGCTAACTGATCTGAAAATTAGGGGTTCAAGCCCCAAAACCATCAAGCTGCCACTATTAGGCACTCGAGCAAGGCTCTTAACCCTCAAATCCTGGGAGTTTGTATCAAAAATAAAAATAAAAAATAAAAAGAAAAAGAAAAGTCACTCTGGATAAGGGTGTCTACCATATGCCAAAATGTTAGTATAATTGTAACTTGCCAAACTGCTTAATCCCACTTGGGTCAAAGGGAGGCTGTAGCCTATCTCAGCCGATACTGAGCGAAGGCATGGTACACCCTAAACAGCACACCAAGTCATTTCAGGGCTCTCACACACACACACACACACAATCTGAAACAGCCAATCATACTAATGTGCATGTCTTTCATTTGTGGGAGGAAACCGGAGTACTTGGTGGAACCAAGGGGAACATGCATTGCACACTCCACACAGAAATGCCAGAGACTGGGACTTGAACCTAGGACCTTCTTGCTGTAAGGCAAATATGCTGAACACTATGCCATCATGCAGCTCACTATGAATTTTGATTCTTACCAAAAAATGATTAAAGATAATGTAAGGCCATCTGTATAAAAGCCATTTGTAAGTTTATTCAAGCCATGGAAAATAATTATCAAATGGTTTCAGCCTCAGACACTTTGAAAAACTGTACCTCAACTAAAAGACTCTGTAAACACTGAAAGACCTTGTGTTTATTCAAAAACATTCCAATGTCACCCTAAAAGAATACTCAAAGGTCATACAATACTAGAAATATAAAAAAGGAATGTTTCTGTAGACACCATTGTAAACAAAACCCACATTATCAGTGGTGCCAGGCCACCCCAAGGATGTCTCAAACCAACAGATAGACTAAATGAATGTTATCTCTTAATGACAGAATTACACTGAGAAGTTACTAAGCTCATGTGTTGCTAAATCCTTTCTTTAATAAAACAGTGAGCAATTTCCCATTGACAGACTCTGCTACTAAACCTTGGTATGAATCAAATATCACAGTGTTAACTGTGGAACAGCAAAAGTATGGATCCCTTTAATCACTGCTACACATACACATACGAAACCAATCACTCGCCACCAAGATATTCAAAACTCTTCACCACTGAAATATGCCACTGTCCGTGGAACTTGCCAAAAAACAGCGCAGAGAGCCACAACATATCAACATGTGACTCACTATCTCAAACTATCTGCAGGAGCCGTGTTTAGAATAAAAGGACGGGTAACAGCTTTTAAAATTCTAATAACTCATGGCACCTTTCTGTTTAAACTACTTTAAGCCAAATTACCATTGTGCTGTCTCACTGGTCTCAGGCATAATTCAAAGTTTGCCCAATATTATCCCTCCATTAATATTGTGTCCGTGTACAGTCATTCCCATAAAACAACCATTTACCTTGTTTAGTCAGTTTGTTTGTCATAGTTAGTAATAAATGTTTGTGTGATAAGTTTTACAAGAATGATGATAAGAACACACTAAAACTGTACAATTATTATTTTCAACAGTATTGTTGGTATATGCCTGGTTGAACTATTTTGCTGGAAAAAGCATTTTTTAAAAAATACTGTGCAGTTGATTCCCTCCATTTGAGCTAAACAATCAGCTACAATAAATTCCTGCCCAATTTGGGTGTCAAAGCACCATTATATTATTATTTATATTACAATATAAACTTCTGCATATTACATAGTAATCAAAAGCAGCACTATGCTAAATTTTATTTGGAAGCCAAACATCAAAAATAGTATCCTATATAATTTTTGGTGATTTCAAATATATTATTTGAGTGGAAAAGGATGTGGCAGTTTATTAGTTATATTGTTTGAACCCTATATTGTATTATACAACAGAACAATGCTAGTTAATCTACCAAGGAGTGGCTCAAAAAAGAGGAATTGGGGAAGATTTTTACAAATAGGACCTATACTAGCCCCTGAGGCAAAGGGTTTCTTCATAGAAGAATAACATATCTATCATAATATTTTTAAATAAATTACTGTAATAAATGAGGATGAAATGTTTGCTTGTTCAAATATGTGAAACAAAATCAAATCAACAATTTTAAGGCAATATATTTTTTCATGACTGTATGATATAGTCAAAACAAGCACTAGGGCCATGTTGTTAGAAAAAGTTAACCAGGACCGTCTGACAAAAGGAAGTGGAATTTAAAGGCATTGTGATATAAAGCATCATGATCTTTCTTACGACAGTCAGTCTCATCTTCGCCATCGCCACAGTCATCCTGTCCATTGCAGCGCAGGTTTAATGGGATGCACTTTTGCTTCTTGGTGCACTTGAACTGACCCGACAGACAGATATATGTATCTGCAGAAAGAAAGGGCATTTCAACGCAGGTGAAACAGGTTTCTATGAGACCAGCTGCAGGGTGTCATTACCAATAGTCAGAGGACTGATAAAAAACTAATGCAAAGCTCAAGGGGAAAAAAAGGATCAATCACATAAATCACAAGCCTTAAAAAAGCCAGGGTACTGCTACTGCATAGAGAATGAACAAAGCTGTTTGGCTATATTTAATATGAAGAACAATGCACATCATTTATCATTGTGGCTGAAAATCTGTGCTCCCTGTAATACATCCACATTACTGGTGTTGGACATCAAAATGCCCTGTAATCTTTCCTGATGCTCCTAAAGTGGTTATTGATCACTTGATGATAGAGTTATGTGCTATCAAACCTTTGAAGAAAAACAGCAATAAAAATGAGTTGTTTCTGATGAAAAAAAATCCATTTAGACATTATTGCCGGTACATATTGTATATGTGTTCTGCATTGTAAAACAAAAATGATGTGCTGCATAGTAACAAGGAGAAAAGAATTAAAAAGCAATGTTGTTCTTACCACAGTTGGCCTCATCTGAGTTGTCTCCACAGTCATTCTCTCCATCACAAATGAATGGAGGAAGCGCACACAGACCAGTGCCACATTGGAAACGCCCAGGCTGACATTTGAACTCAGCTGAAAAAAAAAGCATAATTTACATTAAACTTGGAGAGCAACTCAGAAATGTGTGCTAGTATATGTTTTATTAAGGCAAAAAAAATATTATTTCTCTCAGAATCTAGCTTTGAATTTAAATGCTACCCTCCATTTTTAGAATATCATGAGTTCCCTTAATTACTACCTGACTTCCTAACAATTTATAAAGTGAAACGTGGCATTCAGACACTAATAACTGGGGTTATCAATCAAGTCAATTCTTTCAATTAAAAAAATTTAAAATGTGAAAAAAAACCCTTCAAAACTCTTATTGTAAAATAACACAGCCTTTGACTTTAATTTTTGACAGAGCAGTAACTGTCAGGCATCCAACATGAATCCCTTGTGGGGTAGAATTTAGTGGGTAGGGTAACAATTACTGATAATTAGCACTAATTATCTGTTTAGTCCATATGGTCAGGCTGGGTAGTGCTCTTCTTCAAATACTTACGACAGTCTGCAGGCTCATCTGAACCATCACCACAGTCATCCACTGTGTCACATTTCCACCAGAATGGAATGCACTCATCTGTGCCACAGCGAAACTGCAACACAAGCCCAACACATGAAAAAAAAAAAAAAAAAACATACAAAAAAAACCCTGAACGACTGAATGAGGAAAGTAATGGCTTCCTGACCTGGCTAGCTGTACAGTTGGACAGGCACGTTTTGCTATCAGAAGCCAAGTAGAAGTTAGTGGGGCATGCACACTTGTGTCCGCCACCAGGGGACAGTAGGCACAGGTGACTGCAGCCTCCATTAGCCACCTGACACTGATGTTTGGGCACTAGAGGAAGATATTTCCAGGTTTAAAGACAGAACTCTTTACCTTTAGAAAGCCAGTAAAACAGCAGTAAAAGGGGATTTTTACCCTCAGGCTGGCGCAGAGGGTGATAAACTGTTACAGATTTAATGGCCTGCCAGGAATTGAGAAGCTCAACAGCATGGGAACCAGAGGTTTTGTGGGCACGACGGAGAGACTTCGATTTGCCATCTGTCCAATAGATGAAGTCTTCAAACAAGGTCAGCCCCATCACACCCTGGATGTGGTTGTGAGGAACTACGGTGGGAAATATTAGTCAAACACTATTTTGCTGACCAAGTCACAGTAGTATTGCACATAAAATTGAGCATCCTTTTATCTCAGTTCCCGATATTTTGCAGTTTTAAAACTAAACATTAAACTCATGACAGGACAAATAAACCTCTCTTAACAGAAATCTTTTGTTAAATAACTATTACCTGTTAAGTAGCAATGCTATGTCCACTACGCCCCCTTAAAAGACCTGTTACTGTGTGAATGATATAGGAATGGTATTACAAAGAATACATTAATATAAACCTTGTGTGTGAACTATAGCCTTCTCTTGTGCTTTTATAGAAAATCAATCAAAACTTCTGACTAATTAGATGTGGAAATAACAGGACTTTGGTGTAATTCTCCCACTGAAAAGTACACTGTCCTTGCGTATGAAAAGTTTCACGGCTAATAGTTGGCTCTGTACCCTTGTGCCTTTGAGAGCCATCCATGTTAGCAAAGAGGATGTGACTATCATCAGACCAGTAGATCCTCTTGGTGGTGAAGTCAATAGTCAGGGCAGAGGGACTGTAGATTTCCTTGTCCACGATGACAATCTGGCCCTGACCATCCATGCCAGCACGGCCCACATGTGGGTGTTCACAGCAGTCGATCCAAAACACATACCTAATCAAAAACACACACAATCACAACAGACAAGTTGCTCTACTGAATATCTCAAATCCAAACAGCTAGTATCGACTTCTTACCCCAATTGGGCATCAAGTGCCAGATCTGTGGGGCTCTGTAGGCCAGAGCTCAGTAACACTGTGGGATAAAGGCCATTTGATTTGGACACTTCTAAGGTCTTCCTTTCTGAATCACACCAGTACAAATTTTTTCCAATCCAGTCAACAGCCAGAGCACTCGGTACAGCTGTTCTGTGAACAACCTATCAGAAAGAGCCATAAATATCCATAATAGTTTTGCATACATTCACATTTTATATTAGAGCAAAGATTAGGCCTGTAACATGACAAGAACATCAATTACAAGCAATACCAGATGTGACATCAACAAAAATATGCTTCTGATAATAAGTCAAAGGCATGAGGGTAATGCAGAGCTCCTTTTCCAAAGAACAGGAAAGAAATTCAGTGTAATAGGCAATGAACAATATGTCACAGCTCAGAAACTCTGTTAATTTAAACAAACAATTGATCAAATGAGCTGTCTCCTCGCTGTGTACAAAGAGCAAACTTCCTTCATGGGCTAAGCAAATATGTCAGTTTGCAAATAAAGCTGGCTATTTCATGTGGTCTTTTTAACGGCAACCCATGGGGTCATGTCAACAATACTATATGTTGCCTCTGTTATCTTGAGCAAAGATTTATGGATAAAACGAATAATATAGAAATAGTTATACTTAAGGTGCATTTTTTTTCCTGCAAAACAGTTCAGAGAACTGTAGTACTCTTTCATTTAATATCTGGTGCATAACTTTGAATAACAACACTAATCTAGTACTGCAGTCATTGGCCTCTTCTCTTGACTCAGAAGGGTGTAGAACTAGTCAAACAAGTGGCCACTTGCTGCACAATAAAAGAAGAAAATGAAGGGGATTGGTGAGGATATGTTTATTGGACATTGTCAGAATATTACTGAAGGACCCCCCAACCCCCACCCCCTACCCCATGAAGAACATTTAAAGCTTCCTTAGATTCTCATGAAATTAACCAGCCTATACTTATTGACAAGGCGGCACCAAAGCCTCAATTCCATCTACTCTAAGCTTTAAACATTTTCTGACTTTTAAAGAGGAGAGAACACATTAATATTCATAGTGGAAAAGCAAAGCCTATGCTATTCTAGAGAGATCATGCCACATTGATTTGAAGCTTTGACTTCATGGAAATAGAAAGTTAACAAAATTAAAATGTCAACATTTGAATAAATCAGCATAGAAAGAAACTAAAAATTGTTAAATGTTTCCTGTGCACATAGAATCTGTGATGAATAATGGTTTCTCTACTTCACTTTCTGACCCAAATTATAATGCATCCAATATCAATTCCCTGAGTAATATCATAATTTTAAAAGACAAGCAAATTTATTTCAATAACTCCAATATACAGTACAAACACTAGTTATTATAACATCCTCCATCATTACTACATATCTTTTCTGGTTTAATTATTAGATTGCACCAAAGGCACAAACTACAGCAAAGCAATTTACATGACTTATATAGCAAAAGGCCTATTAAAAAGTACCTACAGTGACAACCATATTACAGAAATATAGCCAGAGATAAAAACAGAACAGGTGCAAAAGTGAGAGTCTTGCTGTGGGCTACTGTATTTCTATGCTTCAAGCTATTGTGACACACACACACACACACACACACACACACACACTGCATCAGCCATTATAATATGTATATAGGTATGTGTGTAAGCATTTCACTGCATATTGTACTGTGTATAATTTGTACGTGACAAATAAAATTAGATTTTTTTATATGCAATAATCAGTCGTAACATTAAAACCGCCTGCCTATTTATGTCTAGATTCTCTTTGTCAATAAGGCTGTAATTATTGTTGCTGCCAAGACTTCCTAACCCAAGTCTGAGTTAAGTCCAAGACTAAAGCACACCAAAACTAAGTCAAGACCAAGAATTTGAAGAGCGCGATAAAGAGTCAAAACCAAGAACAAGGGAAAGGTGTGAGACCAACCAATGGAAGGCCAATTTCAAGACTCCTACTGGCATCATAATAACATTGACCATTTTACATTATTCTTCTGCTAAAAAAAAAGCATTATTAAAGAATGTTAGTAAATTACTAATAAATCAACAGTATATACTCAGTAATAGACAATGAGCCTGATTAATTAATATCTTAAGACTTTTTGTAAATTTGTAAGTAAATTCTATGTTGGATTCATGATGTGTTCCTCGGATCTAAACCTCTTATTTCTTTTACAGCTGTGTTCTTAGAATGACTGTCTTTGTAAATAGAAAGCTTGTGGCAGTTAAATCCCCATAAAATTACATAGGTGTGTGTGTGCACACAAATATTCATGAAGACAGAAATTATTGTAAAGCTGCAAATCCACGGAAGCACTGGAATCAAACAGGGGAAATAATTTTTAATTCCTTGGAAATTCAAGTGCTGCTGCAGGAGGTAAATTCCAGATGAGATTCCATAGCGTGAAAAGTGGAGAAATGAGCAAAAGTGGTTTGACCCAAAATCAGAAGCCAAGGAAAAAACAACTAAACACAGGCATGAGATGCTGGAAACTGCTGTCAAACACACATACTCCTGTAGTATGGTTTATAAACCAGAATATCACTGACTATATATATATTTTTTATATTCTGTAATAAATTGATGAACTTTAAACAAACACATCAAGAATGTATCCCAATCTCCTATTGCTGCACATCATTGTAAGAACAAAACGGGAGACCCTTTTTAACAAATGATTCTGGGAACGGCAAGTAATTTGGGCATTAATTGGATTGCAACTTCACTTTGGCATGTGCCTAAGAGTGCTATTTCATGTTCGTAGATTCTTATTATATAGAATTGTAGACAAGAAAATGCGGGGGAAACAAAAAATCTTAATGAAAAATGAAACTTAAGAACGAATTTGTAAGAGTGGTGAATATGGCCCTGACTGAAGTAAATATTTATAAGATATATATATATAATTTATAACATAATATAAAATTTTCCTGGGTAAATATTTATCCAGAAGCAAAATTTAACTGCTACTGAAATGTATAAATGAACAGAAATGAATAAGCTTTTCTCCAGGAGGATTTTGTAGGGTCCAGTGTGACAACTGCTGTGTAGATATTTTCACCATTTTCTTTCAGCATGTTAATGATATCGTCTTTCAGATTAAACAAACAATCACAGCTTGATATTTTTACTGTCCTACTATGGGTATTCCAATAATTGCTTCCACTATCCTTAATGGACGAGAGATGGCTTTAATGTTGGGAAAGGTAGAGAGGAAGAAAGAAGTCAGAAGAAGGGCAAAGGGGCACTAGGTATAATGAAGCCAAATGAGGCTTTTGGCCTCACACTGAAGCTAACAAGATGGAGAGAACTGTGGCTAAACAGGAGCTCTAAACACACTCCCATCTGAGTCCTAACCATGAGAATTCCTATCAATTGCTATAGTTAACTGCACAATTATTTATACTGTTCATGAAAATGACAACGAGAAGGATGATAAAGCAGTGAAATAAAAAATAAATAGTGCATTAAATTAGTGATTTCTTAAATGAAAGAATCTCTTTGTGCAAATAAATAATATCAATACGAAGAAAGATAATAAATAAGAAAATAAATTATACGCTGTATATATTAAATAATAAAAAGTAAACAAATCAATAACTAAATATATTTATTGAATTTTCTTTTGAGACATACATGCATTCAAAATGCAGTTCAAATGCTACACAGTATGAACTAAATACATATCAACAATAGTCAAAAACGAGATCACAAAATTAGCAAATAATTCATTCCACTTATCCATCAGGGTTGTGTTGGAAGCTGACTTTGAGTAAGAGGTGGTATGCACAGGTCACCAATCTTTCATAGGTGTAACACAGAAACAAACAACCAATCCCACACAACTGCATACCTATGGGCAATTTAGGAAAGCCAGTTATCTGCATGTCTTTGGACTGTGAATTAAACCAGAGCACCCTAAGGAGACCCATTCAAGCATGGGGAAAATGTTGCACCAGTCAGACCCAATTTTTGAACCCAGAAACTTGTTGTTTGAGTTTGCAGTGCTAACAGTGCTTGTTTAACATAGGTCCAAGGCTCAAATCTAGAATCTGAGATGGTTACTAAATAAAACCTCCTAGTCCTCCTCTTACTGAGAGATCCCCCTTTGACTAAATCTTAATATCCATTAATGCTCTTTTATTATATGGCGGTGTTATTTGTGTTAGTATTTTATATCTACTACTAGACTAACAGGCATGTAACTGTGTGAAATGTTTCTTTAAAGCAATCAAATTTGCTCTTTTTTTCTTAAAGGCTACTGATATTTGTGATTCTGGGACTCTATACCACGGACAGAAGCCTGAGAGGATAATGGTTTTAGCGATAATAGCATTGCTAAATGATGATGATCATTTCTAAAAACAGCCAGTAATTATGTTGCCACTGGCGCAGGAACACAACAAAGGATCTGTCTAAAATATCAGTAGAAATCCATTATGAAGGAGTGATTGAGTGATTAAGTGAGTAACTGGGTGAATAGATGAATGAATGACTAATCCAATTAACATTGCATTGATCTTCCAGTAAATCTTATTCAACAGAAGCATATTAGCCATACCTTAAGATCACTACCATTCAGCCGGATTCTGTTGATCCTTCGACCACTGGGTCTACTTGAGTCAACCCAGTAAATGAACTCTTTTCTGTAGTCAAAATCCAAGCTGATGATATTGTTGAGACCCTTTAGTAAAGAACAGAGAAAGTGAAAGTATTATTCCCCCACAGCTAAAGTAAAAAATAAAAATTCTGCTGTAGAGTCAACAGATGATCGAATTAAAGCAGCACAGCTTCTCTAATGCACAAAAGAGCAAGACATGCAGCCTTGCTCTGTTACTCAATTAGTTGAAGAGCTTAATTAGTAACTCCATATGCACTTTTCCTGAAGTGTCACAGAGTGAATCTGGCAGGGGTGTGAATGGGAAATACAGCATGTATATACCCCTTTGATATCTAATCAGTGCATTGATCTTTAGAACAGTTGACTGTGTGGATGATAGAAGAATATGCTGAGAGTCTTCTAACAGGATACTGAGCTCCATCCATTACTGTCAAGTTGGCATCGGTGTGTTGTCAGTCAGGAAAGGCAGCCTGCTGTTCACCTGCAAAACCCTCCTCACCTCAACACAGGTGTTAAGATCAGGTGACAGACATGACACTTTCATCAGATCATCAACATTTCCCCAGTATTTTGAGTCAGCAGAGACTCAAACAATCAATAGACTGAGGTACAGGAAGTTTAACTGTATGAAGGAAAATGGTTTAGAAGGGCAAAATATGAACTATGTTAGAGCACTGTTTGAAGTTTTTTTAATATTCTCAATTCTCAGCTCATAGTTCATTTATTTATTTTTTTTATCAGCTGGATCAGAGTGCTGGAAGTAGGGAAAAGGAAATGAGGTCTACATGGTTGTATACCTCTTTCATATTGCTTGTTTCAGAAAAATAAAAATAAAAATTGGAGATACTTGAATAATTACACCATTATGTGCAATGTAATTTAATTTTAATTTGATTTTGGAGCTGTGGGAATCTGCTGAAAGCTCTGGTGTTTCAGTTCGTCTTCCTCTAAAAAACTAAAACACCAAATCAGTCCAAATGAAGTAATCAATCACAAAAAAAAAATTTACTTAAAATAATTTATGTATTCAATTTCACCTGAAACCAAAATCATTAACATTGGATCAATGCTATGTATATTTCATGTGATTGATTACGTCAATTGTTTTAATAGATCCGTTTTAATTTTTTAATGTAAAGCTGTTCAATGGGGTTAAGGGCTGGGCTCTGTGCAGGCCACACAGTTTGTTCTACCACAGGGTTAGCACAGCATGCCTTTATTTTCAGAAATTTGAGTCACTTAAAAAAATAATTCTACAGCATACAAATATATCCTAGACAATTTTATTTTTTGACTTTATGGCAACAGCTTGCAGAAGGCCTGCATATGAGCATGTCAAGTGTAAACAACAATTTGGCAACATAGTGTGCTTCCACCACATAAAATTTATGATCGATCTAGTTAAAAATAAATAAATAAATAAATAAACAAATATATCATACTCCCGCTTTTTCAGTTTTGAAACTAATGCAATGTATACAAAAGATTTAATGAATCATGAATTGAGAAGCTTGTCTACTGGGCAAGGAAACAATCTGCCGTTCTGCTTGTGCTATACATACAGCATTGTGGTGCATCACACCAACATAGATATAAACATAGCTTTATATAGCTTTATATTATTATTTATATTATTTTTGTAAAAGTTAATGAGCATTTTTTCTACTGTTGACCCTACCATCAGGTAGCTGTGCACAAAAACTCAACAGCTCATATAGTCTTTACCTTACCAGAAGCACACAAGCTACTGATTTCTTTCCCCCATCGCTGAGAATACCACCATAACAATCTTTCAGTAAGCAGCTGGTAAGATAATACCAACTGAAAATTTAATTTAAAAACTGTTCCAAATGTAAAATCCTTTATTTTACATCGACAATGTCCCTTTTCATCTAGGGTTTATTTCATCCCAAATCAATGACTAATTAATTTTTTTCCACCAGAAAATAATCACTTGGCCTTCATAGAACTGAGTTAATCAGAGAATCATTATATTAGTAGCAATTAAAAAAAAACAGTCAAAAAAACCCCTATTGATTTGCTAGGAAAAACATGGCTTCAATCATGGGCACCATAATTCAGAACTGAAAACAACTAACAAAAAATCTTATGGGTGCTTTGTGTGCAGGGCATAAATCTATATATAATTCTACTGTGAAGTCAACCAAATTGCATCCACACATGTAAACATTAGTTTAATGAAAACAATGATTCAAGTCACTGATATTGAGAGCCTAATCATCCATCCATTATCTGTGGTGCTTTGGGCAAAGGGCAGGGTACAACATGAAGAGGTTGATAATCTACTGCAGAGCTAGAACTTTCACACTTATGGACAAAGTAGCATTATTGACCTAATATGCATGTCTATGTACCATGGGAGGAAACTGGAGCACCTGGAGGAAACCTACACCAGCATGGGAGAACATACAAACTCTATAAAGAAAGGCTTTGGTTAGCGGTGACAGTGGTTGGCCACGGCTCTTCTTGCTGTGAGGTGATAGTACCCTACATTGTAGCCCTTATAGTCTTGGACAAAAATAACAATTCATAATTGGCTTCAATTTTTTTTTAAATGCTGTAAATAATAATAATATCAACATGCATTATAAATACACCAAATCTGTTGAAAGATGCCGTAAACATTTTACAGGAAAACAACAAGACAAAAGGATATCAACAGCATGCTACTCCAGGCAGGCAATAGACACACAATTTGTTTTTAGTCTATTAATGTGAAGCTCCACAGACAGTGCATTTTATAATGACTTCAATTACTCTTTTCAGAAGGGAGGGCCAGCAACTGCTAGTGTGCTGCTATCACAATCACATCACCATGGTTCTTAATTGGACTCTATTAAGCTTTTAACAGTTCACTTTCATGGATTGCTCTGTGAATTACCACTGAGATTTATAGTAACACATTCTGTGGGACAGATTAGGTCTGGCTGAATTTTTTTCAACTAATTGTGAAGGTAGTACAGCAAAAAATAAATAATAAAGTGAAACATTCAACTTGCCTGTTTCAGGAGAGTGTAATTCGAGCCATCAACACTTAGTTTTCGGATTTCATGATGATCAGCAAGTATAAGAAATGGCTCTTCAGCTGAATCACAAAATGAAAGAAAAGAGGACACATTCTAAACAATGCTAGCCTGTTGGCATTGTACTACATTTAATATTAGTATATACTGCATGGGAACAACACACTCTGATGGGTAGTATATACTGAACTTCAAATGAAAAGGGTACAAAAAGAATTAGCTATAAAGCGCTTAGGTTGTCTCAAAGAATGTGGTGCTTACCTAACCTGCTTCTGTCATGGCCAATGTAAAAATAAACCATGAAAATCTCATTTTATTTGCTTTTCTTTGTTTCTGTGAAGTACATACTAAAACAAAAAATCGCCCTAAAATAGCCATTCATTCATTTTTTTTAAACCGCTTAATCCTAATTAAAGGATCACGGCTGGCTCAGCGTACACCCTGGACAGCTCACCAGGCCATCACAGAGCAGAAACGCTTACTCTTATGAAAGTCACCAGTGGTTCTTTTACCACAGACAATGAGAGACACGGCCGGCCTTTGATAATCCAGTTAGCTGCACTGGGGCAACAGCAGTGACAAACCATTGATAGTTGGGAATTGGGAAATTGAACCTCCAACCTTGGGATCAGTAATCCTGCACCCTACCACCAGGCCACCACTGCACTTGGCGGATATTAAGGACATCCTCAACAATCCATCTCAGGGAATATACAGTGCTATCTACCTTAAGACATAATTGTAAATGTGCTTTTTTCTTTAATCTAATTAGTCAATATATCTCATTTTTATAAGACGTTTTTATAACTGCACAACTCTAACAGAATTTCCCACTGTAATAACAATCAGAGGATTATAGTAGGATGCCCTTTTTTTGTTAATGTACACTTTGTTTACTGTGCCTTTAAACTTTTGACTTGTGATGGTGATTGTGAAAAAATGTAAAAGAACCTGTCTGCACATTCTTGTGGAAAAAATACTTTTTGCTCTGCACAGAGTAGATACCTGTACACAATGTGCCCAAATTATAGATTGCTTGACTGATGGCCCTGCGATGGCCTGGCCAGCTGTCCAGGGTGTACCCCGCCCTCGCCCAGAGTCGGCTGAGATGGGCGCCAACCTCCTTGTGACCCTAATTAGGAATAAGCGGTTCAGAAAATGAATGAACATCCTTACAATACTCAGTCTCACAATCTTCAAGCACCTTTATCTTGGCTGTAGATGGGGACATGGCGTTGTCTTTGTTCGCCAGAAGAAGAGGACCCATTAGCCATAACTGCGTCCTCCTGTGTTGTGTGATGCGTACGCGCTGCTTGTCTGGGTTGTAGGTATGAAAGAGTGACTAGCCCATTTTACACCACTCCCCTCTTGATGTTGTTGATTTTCTCCAAAGGAGAGACCTTTGGAAATCAGCAAAGTTGCAGGGGCTGCTAGAGAATAGTGTGAGTCAAGTCTTCCTATCAACTGCCGTAGGGGCCCTCCCTCTGGATTTCCTGTCAAGGTTTGCTCCCTTAGCCTTTCACACTTCCGTGTGTATCTGCAAGGCAGCAGAGACAGATGACGGCGGCACCATGTACTGTCATTTGCTAGCAGCATATCAAGCTGGTCTGACCGTTTTGTTTTGTTTTGTTTTATTATTATTAATAATAATCTGTCACCAACCACATGCTGCATTTCTGATCATGTTCCTCCAGGTTCTCCAATCAGCAGGCTTTTCAGCTGCTGCTGAGTGAGCTGACTGATTGCGCGACGCTGCGGGAGAGCATGGCCGAGAGCATGAACCAGTCCATATGCATAGAGCTCACCAAGTACATGCAAGACCTCAAATTGGAGAGGAAGAGTGTAAGATAAATGGGGTGTGAGGGGTAGAGGGAGAATGGGAGAAGGCCATAGAAAAAGAAGAAAAGGAAAATAATGAGAGAGAGAAAGAGGGAGAAGCCATGCAGTAGGAAATGAAGGGATAGGGAGAAGGCAAGACAGAACAAGGAGACATATGCGTGAGGAACGACAGATAGTAAAATTAGCGAGAGAAAGATGTCAATCCCAAAGAAAGAACAAAAATGAAGCAAGGAGAGGGGAGGTAAGGAGAAAAATAATGGTCTAGAGATGAAGAAAGGAATACAGGAGGGAAATTAAGAAAGACAGTGAGAAAGAGACAGATAGTTAAAGGAAGAGTGCGGGACATGGAGGGATAGTGAGCAAGAGAAGATAAAAAGACAAGAGACTGGAGGTACGCTCGGGGAGTGTAAGGTGCCTCCACCAGTCACAGGTGGATTATTATAACTTGGTGTAGCTGTAATCAAATGTCTCCCTCTAGTGGGCGTCAGATGAACATTCATTCATTCATTTTCTGAACTGCTCATTCCTAATTAGGGTCGCGGGGAGGCTGGCGCCTATCTCAGCCGACTCTGGGCGAGGGCGGGGTACACCCAGGACAGCTGGCCAGGCCATCGCAGGGTTGTCAGTTACACGACCATTCGC
>JBCNYG010000012.1:35029014-35060148 GCA_039654305.1 Porochilus rendahli | reverse complement strand
TTATTTATTTTTTTTTTCTGTTCCACTTTATCCTAATTAGGATCTTGAAAAGTCTGGCGCCCAGCCGACTCTGGGCGAGGGCAGAGTTCACCCTGGAAAGTTTGCCAGGCCATCGCAGGGCAGAAACACTCTGATGGCTATGCAGCCTACTCTTGACAAAAATCAGCAATGGTTCTTTTACCTTCCTCTCACCACAGACAGTGAGAGACATGGCCGGCCTTTGATATCCCAGTTAGCTACACTGGGGGGGACAGCAGTGACAGCCCAGTGACAGAAAAAAATATATATATTCAAGTTGTGCATGAATGTTGCACAGGCATCAATCATTTGGAAAATACTATAACTGTCATGCCACACTTACAGCCACTGCTCCTGTAAAATTTGACTCATTATAATATTTGATAGTATATGATGCAAGAAATGTAGATTTGTCTAATTCTGCAAGACAGTACATTTTGTATGTACTATTTGTCTGTGTGTGTGTGTGTGGGTGTGGGTGTGTGTGTGTGTGCTTACCAAACTGGCAATTAAGCGAATGGTCTACAACCTAAACAAAACTGATTCAAGTGATAACATGGACAGAAAGAAAGAAATTGCTCTGCAGCTGTTCCTCTTGAGTGTTTCTGAAGAGAGTTATATGAAAACAAGTTTATCAGGACTTACACACACATCTGTTGTCATCTAATAGGACTCGTTCTCCTCGGCAGCTGCAATTTACTGTGCCGTCTGGAGTCAGGAGGCACAGATCACCACAACCGCCATTTAGCACCCTGCATGGGGACAACTCACCTGAAAACACACACACACACACACACACACACACACACACACGCACACACACCATGACATGAGAGTTCCATGACATTTCCAGAGAAAAGAGAATGACGCTAACCCCATCTGAGCTGCTGTCAGGAAGCTTTAATAATTGCAGGTCCTTAAATTCATTTTGTGTTGATATTAAATATGTCAAGAACAATATTCTGTGTAAAACAGTGGACGACATTTATGTCAAATAATCTCAAGAACAATATTCTGCTGTAAATGGGGAGGACATATATAATAACCTCTAAATAACCTCTATAGACCTAATGTTATGCATGGAAAATTAACCAAGGGAACTGGTATATTTAAGGCCAAAACAACACAAAAGATAAACAACAACAAAAAATTATTATTAAACAATAAAAGTCTGCTCAACACTGATAAATGCCTGCTGCGCTGGCAAATGTTTAATTTTTCCCCTCAAAGGAATAACACATAATATCAAAATAAAGACTTATGGCAGCTGAGTCTCTGTGGACTGCAAAACCCCCACATATATGATTGTAGCATCAATAATTCACTGCCCAATGACTGCATGATTATGAAAATGAGTCTTCACAAGACAGTTGGTGTCTCATCTTATTACTGCAATCCGGGAAAAAAAAAAACTATGCAATGATTCTCAGGATGAAGGCGTGTCATGTTTGAAATCCAAGTACACAAGCCAATTCTAAAAATAGCAGCACATCAGTAACCTGTCGATTCATGATCCTGTCTCTTCAGCATTGATGACTGTTACTTTTCCCTTGGCAAGAACGGTCGATGATAGTCAGCTACAATCATTTGCTATGATGAAATAAATGAGAAGCAAGATCCCTCACAGCAGGCTAGCGAACACAGGCCGCTCAGAGTCTCTTAATCCCATTTCCCAATGTCCTACTTTTCGCATTTGCAACACTTCAGAGGCGCCCTCTGCGGCTCAAGGCTACTTTTTTATTAATTACATCTCCCACTTAAGATTTCTTCCCAGCAATCTAAAACCATGATCATTTATCGTTCCAATCCTTCTTTAAAGATCTAAACAGCTACAAGAAGTGGATGCACAGTTTACACAGTACTCTGGTTATCAAATAGGTGGAATGTGGGCTCAAATGTGTCAAATGTCACCTTCTGAAATGTTAATGATATACTGCACATTTAAAGAGTACTTGTTTTCCAGGTTAAACATGCCACAATTGCATTATGTGAGCACTTACAGTTATTGGTGTCCTTAGCCACTGCGATAATTCCCATAGGCTGGTGAGGGATGTCAGCTCGCAGCACTTTTGTGTCTCCTCCTGTAAACTTGTTAGTTCGCAGCACAGCCCGTCGTGCCCAATCAGACCAGAAGATGTAGTTCCCATGAATAGCCAGACCAAAAAACATCCCAGAACCTGACTTTACAATAACCTGCAATTAAAGAAATATAAACTTCTATAACCCAGAGATAGCCCCTGTAATGGGAGTACTGTAGCATGCTATTTTAAATGAGCACCACTGGGGAAAAAAATAGATTTTGAAGCCTGGAGGAAAGTGTGTTTGAGAAAGCTAAAACTAATGTGTGTAGAGGACATAGTCTGTGCATAATCCCCACAGCAGCCAGTTTAGCCCAGATCCAGGTAGTGTTAATGCAGGTGTCATGACGCCGGACACAGATATACATCACACGACTCCTTGTGGGACTTTCTGAGCTGGTGACGAGGAGGATATCTTGTAGCTCTGGAGCCTCAGCCATTAACAGAAACACGCTTGCAGCAATGATCACATTAGCCCCGCCACCATAGCGGGATTAATAGGACAGGTGTTGATTAAGAGAACCCAGCTTGAGCAAACAACAACAACTGGCAATCGGAGGAAGGAAGCTGGGGCGGGTGGTGGGGTGGTTGTGCCAGATGGTTTTTGATGCAACATATTGGCTAGAAATTAAATTTGCGGTGCAAGCTTTCTATTCCAACACCAATTATCTCTGTTTATGTAATATCAGAGTTGTCAAACACACTTTTCAGTTAGCTGTAATGCAAAGACATGCACATTTACACACAACCTACTACATCACAGTATCCAAGAAAATACAAAAAAATAATTGTTGATTTTTGTTTTCTGAATTTTCAAAAGGTTCACACACCCTGTGCCCTTCACCAGTGTTTGAATGCTGACTTCAACTGTGGTGCCAGTAATGCACGTTTTATTTTTAAATTGACTGGCTGGTGGGTTACTTCTGCAGGGGTCATAATGTAAGCCTTCATTAGCAGCTCCAAGTTTTTAGAATTGTGCCTTGGGGAAGCCGAAGTGAGAGATACTTATATAGTCTGACCTGGCCATGCCAGCTCAAGTATGACTAATTGAGGTGGGCTGAAAACAAGTCATGTCAAGCTCAAATTGAAAACTGAAATGCAGTAAAATCACTATAGAGAGATTTACTATATAGCTTAAATATATATAAAATCCATCATGAAAAGAAATGTCTTGCTATTTTAAGGAATAATTCATCATAATGAAATCAATCACTTGCACATTAAACAACACAGTGGATCAGTGAATGTTGATAACTAACCACAGCTTCACAAAGACTTTAATTTCCTGACCCCTATTATGTCATTGTGATTCCGTGTCAACTCTTCACATGAGAGAAAACAAGTGAAAAACACTGGACATTATCTTACAAAATGGCACAAAGAAGAAGTTGATGGGTAGGAACTGGCTATGATTAAATTAGGGAGAAAACCGGGGGGAAATTTGAAAATAAATAAATAAAATTACAGTGTGAAGATTATTATGCATGTACACACAACATATTATACAGATTGAACATTTTAAAAATGTAAATATAAGCAGATGTTTAATTTTTTTTTTGACTAAATATGAATCATCTATTTGGAATACTGACTAGTAAAATGTGTGATATGTTTTTTAGCTTCCAGTAAAACATTTTTAGGAGGTCATTTCATGTCATGCTACTTGGATTTTTTAAAATATGGATTCGATTTTATGCCCTTCTAGAGTAAGCATAAGGTAACATTTTCAATATGTTCATTAAAAGTATGATGTTTTAATGAATAAGAACAGAACTCACGTGTCTATTGGAGCCATCATATTCACAACGTTCAATTTTGCCCAGGCTCCCATCAGAAAAGTAGAGCTTCTCTGCTTTGTTGTCAATAGTGAGTCCATTAGGAGTGAACACATCTGTACTAATGACCACTTTTATATTGTTCCCAGCCAGTGTGGAGCGCATGATGCTCGGGCGCTGTTCATTCCAGTTAGTCCAAAACATTAGGCTGAAAATGTAAAAAGAGACAACAGCTGAAAGCAACACCCTTGCAAATAAGTAATGCAAAATCAATAAATAGGAATCTATTACTCATTCATTCAGTGGAGTAGGAAAGTGCATTCAATACCATGAGAAGATCTAAAATATTGCATACAGAGACCAATGGTAACTTCACAGAAAGCATTGCAATTGCAATCAACTAGTCTTTTGACAAAAGTCCAACTTCCAAACACTAATGAATATTAAAAATGACTGGAAGTCTGTGCCAATTAATCATTCTTACTTATATTATAATTAACAGCATTCTGAGTCCATCTAAAAATGTACCAAATTACCAACTAAGAGCATTCTCTCTGCTGAGAGCTTAATATAGTCAATGAACCCAAGGTCAGTAGATAATATGAATAGGAAGCTGACTTGATGCTCAACATAAGCACTTTTAGCTGGAGGCTGTACATCTGCATCCTTATTATTTTCTAAATTATTACTGAATTTGTTGTGAAAATACATTATATGGAGATTTTTGAGGTCAATTCAAATTAATAAGCCGCAATAATTACAATACTCTTTAGTATTTTTACCAATTAGGTTAAATAAACATATCTATACTAGGTAAATAAATACTAGGTTTTAAAAGCAAATACATACATCTATATTCCTTTTGCTCTTCAAATGCTTTGAAATTTATTTAAGTGGGAAATGAAGTCCACTGCTGCAGACAGCATATGAAGCTGATGACTAATCCACATAATGTCATATTACATGACCTCTGCCTGATTGTCTGGTCCTTGAGGTTCGCATAGTGTTTGGGAAAATTCATAAGCAATCAGACAAGAAGGGTCATATTTTATTTTCTAAAGTTAACACAATACTTTTATCAGTGGATTTCAGTTTTCTGTTCGGTTTTTAAGGTAGTGATATCTGCATAACAATGAATAATAATGAATAATAATGATAATAATTATAATAATAATAATAATAATAATAATAATAATAATAATAATAATAATAATAATCGAAAACAATTTGAATGGTTTTATATATGGCAGGAGTAAGTGTTTACTAATAATATTATCAGGAATTACAAATTATTTATAAAACAGTACTAAAAGAGGCACTGGATATGAATAGACAGAATAAAAAAAATCATTTTACTTTGGAGTGTGAGTTGCTGCATGCATAATAAAAGCATCTTCATGGATTTTCAGAATGAAATGCAAAATAATGCCATTAATCAGTGAAGCACTCTTTCACTCTCTTAAAATATGGGTGATTGTTTTGTTTGCATTGTTTATTACCTTCAACAAAAAAATGTGCTCTATTTCCTGATTAAAATGACTACTTGTTGTACAATTAGGAAATTATATGTCACATTGTTTGGAGTATAACAGTAGGAAAACAATGTCACTAACTTTTGGCACTCATCCAGTGCTAGCACATGTGGATGGTCATCTTCAGACATGATGACTACTGGCTGCCTTCTGAAGGCTCCAAGTCTGCTCTGGTCCACTGTGTGTCTGCTGATACTAGAAGTAGTAGAGCTGGTCCAGTACAGTGTGTCCCATGCATGGTGATAGGCTAGGCCCTCCACAGAGCCAACATCTAAAGAAAGGTGAAGGAAAATGAAGAAGAAAAAGAAAAATTCCATCATATGAATCAATATAGATATAGAGCACCCAAGTTTGATTATGATATACACTTATACTTGCCAAACTAGCATGTTCATGTTCTTTAATTAAATTCAAAGTGTAAAGTCTTTATGTTATCAATAGAAAAAAACATACAATGATAAAAAGTTAATTGTATGGCATAATAAAATAAAGGCACTTAAGTGCCAAATGATGAACTATCCTATTAAGATATTTTAAATGAATAAAAAGCTACCTGCAGGAGTCTATCACTAATTAATTTTTCACAATTAACAATGTCTCACAGCATGCTTCTCTGTAACTAGTTTGAGAATCAGGTAGTAATTAATAGGGTATGTGTGTCTTAATTAGGCAAATATGGATGATTAACATTTTCACCTTCTTCCAATGACTCTCTCTCCCTTTCTGTGTGTGTTGTGCATGTTCATGTGCGTGTGTGTGTGTGTATGTGTGTATGAAGCCATTATCACTCTGTGTCACCTGTCCATTAACTTATTTAACAAATAATGCCACTTTGCTACTTCATGCAGCCAAGGTGTTCCTGTTGACAGTTGCAGAGAGCTAGGTCTTACAAAGCTAGATTATATAACATAATGACTCCAGCATTGTGTTAAAAAGATGTGATCTGATTTCAGGTGTATAATAACCTTAACAGCCAAGGCTAGCCAAGGCTAGGCTGAATAGTAAAAGAGCATAAAAGAGCTCTATTTCTTACAGATATGTCATCTCAAAGAGACAAACTGTAAGTAATAAAGCAATGTATGTAGACCTTGCTTGCTTACAGTTTTTGTGTGGAGGCGTGGGTATAATCAAGCATCAGTTGTAGGTGGAGAGAAATCAGTCACCAACAGGTAACACGATAAGCCTCACCTGTGTCTAATTACCAGCGGATTATTTATGTGTGTTTCTTGTGTGCTTGTATGAAGGATGCAGAGTATGTGAGCGTGTATTCCATAGAATACTTACAGTTTTCTTAAATTAAATGTGTAGACCGGTCCCACATTACAGAATGTGGTAAACTGATGTTTTTCTCAATGAATGATTTCTTGTTACACCTAAAATCACGTGAGTTGGCCACATTCTGATCATGTGGGACCGATGTACACATTGAAATTAAGTAAAGTGTAAGGATTCTTTTTTTCGCATACAGGCTTGGCAAAAAAAGGCACGTACAGACAATGCTAGGTGCCTAAAATAACAGGTTTTACTCAGAATAAATGATTTTTGATTTTTAACAGCTAGCAGTAAATGACAATGATAGATTCCGAGAATATTTTTACTGCTGTACAAAATAACTACTTTTAAGTAAAACATTTTTTTTCTTTTTCACCCTATTTCTTCGAACTAAATAATGCATTCATATTTAATCCAAGAAAACTAATATTGCTAAGTAATCACTTAAAATAAAATGAAATTGAGCATTTATCATGGCATAGAAAACAGATTGTGATTGCAATACTGGTAAGAAAGACATATTTAAGTCTTTAAAATTAAAAATACTACTATACAACAGGAGAGCGTAACTTCAAGGTGCTTCTTGATAATGAATGTGTTAATTCCAACAAGAATCACATGCCCTCATCTTTAGACTTGAGAGCTCATTCTACAAAAGGGCTGAGTGTCAAAGGCATCTAACACAGTATCTACACCGTGTCTGAAGTTATTATGCAAGTCTGATATACTGGTATATCTTTATAACGACTGGTCATAACAAAGGATAATCTTCCCTTAAACATAATGTCTAAAGTTTGTTTGCCACTAATTGTGTACTTAATATGACGTAAAGTTTTTAACTGTTTAGCAAAACATTGGATTGTAGCTGATGTTATTATGCAAGTTGATTAGACACCTGTGTATTAGTTGGACAGTGGCTTGTGATGCAGTCTGATTGGAGAAATGGGTTAAAAGAGAAATCTATCAGCTCATGAGGAGACCAGGATTGTACAGTTACTGGCTGCAAAGACTTCAACTATGGAAATTTCAAGAATATTATGCAAAGACCACAAAACTATTAGGAGAGGCATTAAAAATATGGAAAATGTGAGGGGAAGAATCAAAGGATAGGGATTCAAGAACCTGAGTAGAAAAGATGAACAAAAATTGAGGCAAATGATGGCTAAAAGTCCCCTTTCAAGCAGCGAGGATGTGTTTAAACAGGCTGGTATCACAGGTGTCAAGCGTGACAAGAGATGCAAATTTTGTGCACCCTTGGAAAAGTGAAGAAATCAACCAGTCAGCCCCCTTTAAAAAAAAGAGGCATGTAGAAAAGTGTTCGGTTTGGGTCAGAGAAAACCTGAAAATGGACTTCAGCAAAGTTATTTTTCATAGACGAGTCGAGAGTCACATTGGATAGTCCAGATGGATGGTCAAGGGGGTGTATCTTGAATGCCAGACACACCTCTTCCAGACACAAGAGACAACAAGGTGGTGGTGACATGTGGGCTGGAATTGTTGATGATAAGTTGATTGGCCCATTTAAAGTTGAGGAAGAAGTAAAGCTCAATAGTGCAAATTACTGTCAGCTACTAGACAACACTTTTCTCAGATGGTACAGGTTACAAAGTGGAGCTTTCAAGCAGGATTGCATTTTAATGCAGGTTAATGCTCCCTCCCATGCTGTTGACAATGCAACAGAGTTCTTGGCAAAAAAGGGGTTCACCAGCAGCAGATTAATGACCTAGCCAGCAACATGATCTGATTTGAACCCCATCGAAAATCTGTGGTCAATCATTAAACAGAAGCTGTACAGGGCTAGAAAGAAATACAGCAGCGAAAGTTAACTGTGGGAGGCAATTCAACAAGCTTCAAAGACCTTAAAACCTGAAATAATCAGAAAACAAACAAGTTCAATGGATGACAGACTAATAAAAGTAATTCAAAGTAATGGTGCATATATACAAATGATCTCTCATTTCAAATTAATGTTATAGGTAAAATTGATGTTTTTGTCGTAAATAATGCTTAATTTCTTCAGAGGAAAAGGGGGAACAAACTCTTTTTTCTTAATATAAAGAAACTAGTGACTTGCATAATAACATCAGACAGCAAATTTCAGATATACTATGCTCATAAGTTTAGAAAAACTCACCAAACTGCACAGAAATTGTGAAGCTGTATAGCTTTACAACATGTATAATTACACACTGTGTGATTATTATAGGTATTTTTAACTATATTTTAACTTATTTTAACAAATCCAGAATTTCTGATTAATCTGGATTTTTTAGCACCCATGTGAGACTAATGCAGACTAACTGCATGGACACTGATGTATGCACTTTTCATGGCCATTATTTAAACTGATGAAAAATAAAGAGTACTAAATAAGTTCTATTGATTGCTCTCTCAAATCCATCTATCCATCCATCCATTATATACACCACCTATCTGTCAGGCTTGTGGTGAAAGATGGAGCCAGTCCCAGCTGACTTTTCGCAAGGGATGGGGTACACCCTGATCAGGTTGTCAGTCTATTGCAGGGCTAACAAGACAAAAACAACAAGGAATTCATTTATTCACTTCTTGACTGAACTGATTAATCATGCTTGGATTGCAGGTGGGCTGAAGCCTTCCTCAGCCAACTCTGGGCAAAGGCAGGGCACAACAGCTCGCCAGTCCAACACACACAACTGTTCGTACTCACATTCACACCGATGGGCAATCAAGAGTAGCCAGTTAGTCTAATGAACATGTCTTTTTACTGTGGGTGGGCACCAGAGAGCCTTCGAGGAAACCTGTGCAAGCGGAGAAAGAACATGCAAACTCCACAAAAAAAGGAGTTCGGATTCAAACCCAGAATCTTCTTGCTGTTAGACAACAGTGCTGACCAATGAGCCACCATGCCCACTGCCTAAAATTCATTAATTCATTTGCCCAATTGCTTAATCCTACCAGAGTCACCTGGATGAAGGTACAGTACACTTTGAACAGCTTGCCAATTCTTTGCAAATCCAGCACACACACACACACACACACACACACACACACACACACACACACACACACACACAAGCGTTTACACACACTGACACCTAGGGGTAAGCTGGAGCAGCCAATTAGCCTAATGTACATGTCTTTGAACTGTGGGAGGAATTTGGAGTACCCAGAGGAAACTTACACCATCACAGGGGGCGCATGTAAACTACACACAGAAATGCCATCGCCAAGCCCGGGACTTAAATCCAGGATCTTTTTGCTGTGCAGTGGACATTCTAATCACTTATATATTAATAAGTATATGACAAAAATATGTATATTTATATTTTCATAAAAATTGTGACTGAAAAATGCTTCACTGAAAAATCCTTCAGTAAAGCTAAGTTTAAACTGCAGCCCAAATACAGTTATTTTGCAAATCCATTCAGAATATGAACCTCCTTAACGCCTGATCACATTAGATGCTGCAAGTGATCAAATCCGTGTCCTTGCTCACATTCTATAATCCACATTGGTTGCTATAGCAATATATATGTAAGCCAAGAACTGAAATAACAATCCAGAATGGAGAGTGTGAACTGGGTTTACAAGAAAGCATTACAAACAAATGAGGATCTACTCTGTTCTGTTTGATTTCCATAGCACACCCTGTGCACAGGCGTTTGCACTTTCACTTTAATACTCCTGTCGCTCTGAATTCTGCATCACTGTCACAATGCAAACGATGGTTTACACTTTGAAATCCTATTTGAGAGCTCAGACTGATCAGACGCTTGTATATAACTGATTGCAATCAGAATTGAAACCACCTTCAAATGTAGCATAAATCAGATTGGTTCAGACTGTAAAAAAAAAACTGGATGCAATCTGGATAGGGTAAAAATCCGATCTCAGGTGGCAGTGTGAACAAGGTCTATTTGCTTCGCCCTTACTTTACACTCACTGTTCACCCGAACCTATTTCTTTTCAGCTGCTAGAACACAAAGCATCCATATAAATCACTCAAGGTTAATGAGAGCCTTATGTCTACAGGAAAAAAAGTAGGACTTAAAGAGTAAATCATGCAAATCACCTTGTTTAGATTATAATTAGGTAAATCTTTTTATGCAGATGAGAACATGTGCTTCATCAGGCTCATTAGCCCAATAATTGGGAATAAAGCAACGTTAAGCACTGAGGTTTTTCACTGTGCGGTCTATCAGAAACTGATATTGATTGGTACCAAGATACTGCATATTTTACACAGTGAAATCAATAAACATGACAGTCAGAAGCTTAAAATGCATCACCCTTTTCCATCCCTATCTGTGCTATAGTTCTGTGAAGGATGGAAACGAGGGAAGATATTTTAATCCATCAATAATGGGCACAAGGAGAGAGATGCAATGTTGTAAACATCAATTCTGACAGCTAAATTGCTCCCATTTAGTTGAAGAAAAATGGAGGTGGCCATTATTACACTCTTACTGGATGTAGCATGCGCTAGGACCCAGCAATACATCATGCGACCTGACACTTAAGGCTTCCAGCAAATGGCTTTTCACAAATGGCTGCTAAGAGGTTGGCATGGATATGGTAGCAGAACATTTAACAGTATGCAGGTCAGTGCACTGACAAGTCGACATCATGATAAAAACAGATTCCACAGTTCATGCATACTTCCTGCTATTCTCCACCTTTAAATAATTTCATGTGTAATAATTTCTGAATTACAGCCTTTAATGGCCTAAATAACAGCTATTATTAAATAGCCTTTTAAATATCAACTGAAATGCACAGCACACATAGATAACTAAGGAATGTTAACTTACTGTCAACTATGATCTGCCTTCGAGACCAGTCATCGTTAACCATCTGAATATTCCCATAATGGATGTCACTGAAGAAGATGCGGTTATGGTCAGAGGTATGCTGACAGTAGTCAAATGCCAGCGCTATAACATTTTTTAAGAAGTCAGGATTTTCAAATGGCTGGAGGGGAGAATTAAGGTCGCTCTCATCTGAGAGGTGAATGCTTTTCAAAATGGTCCTTTCTGAGTATAGTAGGTAACCTTCGTATCTCTTGCAGGCAAAGCCATCCTCTGCCAGGTAGCCATGAGCACATGAGCATGTCCTTCTGCCACTGCCCAGGTGAAAACACAGCTGCTGACAACCACCATTACTTCTAGCACAAGGGTTTGTTCCTTGGGAAACAAGAAAAACATTTTTTTTTTTCATTCACACTATATTTACTTAAACATTATTTTTTTTTCATCATTAATTTTTAGACCCGTCCAGATCTCCGGTTATTGCGATTGCCATGCATTCTCCAGTTTCTCAACACATACATGTGATTAGTTAAACTGGCTAGGCTAGCATGCATACATAGTGTTCGATAATGGTCTGATATCGCATCCAGGGTGTAATCCTACCTAATGCCCAGTGTTCTCTGAAAAGGGATCAACTGTGACCAAGATCAGGATAACCTTGCAAAATAATATTTAGCAATGTGATAAATTTTAGGTAGATAGCTCAATTTCTGTAATATTAAACTCTTTTATTGTCATATAAAAAGAGAGTAATACACCTCCAGTTACTTAAAATAATTACATAAGGCGCATCGACAAGTATCGGCTATCAACCTGGAGATCACCACAGCCATCCACGACCAGGAGTCTGAAGGAATGTGATACACTCACTTCCCTGTTACTCACAGCGTTCACCAGCCAATCATGGGCATCTGTGAGCTCATTTGTACGAGGGGGCGGGTAGTGCTTTCTCTCCGAGTGTGTTAGGTCGTCTCAGAATAAGGAAGTGCAGCAGTAAGTAAAGAGGCAGATGGCATCATTGCATGTCACGGACGGGACATGTGCATGCTAATGTCTGTTTAAAATTAAACTGCTACAAACATACGAAGATCAGTGCAGAACTCATTGTTTTTAGTAGATCTGAAGCTGTATTTAATGATGAAGCATTTATCAATTGCCATAGGCACAGTATCCTAAAGTTATGTTATGAAGCAGTTAATAAAGAAAGAGCAACAAAAGAGCAAAAAAACAAAACAAACAAACAAACAAACAAAAAAAACATTAAATTGAAACCTCAACCTTTCTCCCGGCCGCTATTAAAGATTTTCACATCCTTCAGGTTGACACCCAGACCACTCCTCATTGTCACAGCCTCGCTGGCATCACTCTTTAGCCCACGGCGAATGGAACCATTGGCATGAGCTCTGCCAACATCAGCACATCAGAAGGAGAAAATGAAAATTGGCATCAGAATAATCAGTGAAACATATATAATTAAGAGATGGCGCTTAATCGAATTCACAAGCCAGCTGTATCGCCAACACCATCTGAGCTAAACTTCACCTTGAAAATTGACATTTAGTAAAAGTTTGCTGAATTTTCATAAAGTTGGAAATCTTGCTGAGGGAATGTCAGAGCCTTATGCCAGGTCTCTCTGTCCTTGCATGGAAGAGGTTAAACCTCCAAGACTGTAGCAGCTGGCTTTGTGGGCCACTTTTGGAAAGCCTAGCATTTAGTAAAATAATAAATTACCTGTCAGACCAGTAGATGTAAGCTCCAAACACAGCCACAGAGAACAAGTCCACATTGGCGGATGATAGTACAATCTCCCGGCTTTCCCCAGTCTCAAGGTTGATCCTTTCTATCTTGTCGGTTCGAGCGTCACACCAATATAATCTATTTTCCTGGAAACCAATTTGAAAATGCACATCAGCGCATCTTCTTTTGTACAGGTCCATTTTATCATCAGCAAAAGAGGAATGAGGAACAAGACTCAGGCTGGAAGTATCATGGAGAATGATGGAGAGGCATAGAGAGAGAGGGAGAGGGAGTGAGAGTGAAAGTGATTGAGATAGAGAGAGAGCAGGGGGGGGGGGCACTTTACTTTACCTCGTAGTCAATGGAAATTCCATTTGGCCAAGCAATGCCTGAACTAACAAGCATGACCTGATCTGAACCATCCAGCCGTGCTCTGCCTATGCAAGGATTCTTCCCCCACTCAGTCCAAAATAGGTAGCTGTTTAATGATGCACATTATTTGGTCATCAGTTATATTAAAATTCTGTTAAATATTATTAAAATTGAACATATGCATGGTGGTACTGAACAACCCTGCAGATGTCACTGAGTACATTTTGGAAAACCAGAAAAAACATGAAAACTTGATATGGTTTTAAACTGCAGCACATAACAAGTGAGCGATACATAACAGCCAATCAGCATAAACTCAGCGCCATGGCAACCTTATTGGGTTTCCTGTAGTGTGGGTGTCCCTCTCCGGTGTCTACACGCACACACTACAGGAAACCCAATAAGGATGCCATGGTGCTGAGTTTATGCTGATTGGCTGTTATGTATCGCTCACTTGCAAGATGATGGGCAGCAATCATAATAAAACAGATTTAATAAAAAAAATAAAAAAAAAAATTATACACAACTTATATATATAAGACTCGCGCAAAAAAAACAACAACAAAAAACAAACAACTTACAAGACAGGTGATACAAATGAACATGGAAATCTAATGTATGCGGGAAGCTAGTGAAAATAAAACCCAGTGTTACCTTTCCTGGTTTCACTCCAGACCATAGGCGGGAAATGCAGGAGAGGGTTATTTATTTGTTTTCTCCAGGATTCAGGTTGATGCTAAATACTAGTCATCGGTGGAAAAACACTACTGTGTACCTTTAATTGTATGTCTATAATTAAATTTTAAATTCAGAAGAAATAGCCAATTAATAGCTAAACCAAAACAATGGTATCCATGGACCCTCATTAGCTAGACACTTGCTAATCTATTATGTATTTTATGTATTGTATAAAATGGGCAACCCTATCACTGACGTGCTTTCTCAGTGAAGCACACTTTGAAATAACAGGGCCAACTGAACATATGAACAAAACATTTAGGTGGTAGCAATATATTTGGATATTAAAAAAAATAGATTTTCTGTAAGACAGTGCTCGATACAGTGAAGTAGAGCTAAATATGTGGTATAAGGAAAAAAAGAACTACAATATCATCCCTACAGACCTGTTTCGTGGTTGTCCACTCATCAGGGGATTTATATGTGGCATATATGGGGGCTATATATATGTATATATGGACAGCGCTGGCCAGTGGAAGGGTGATAGATTACTGAGCCACTGTCACTGGGTTGTCAGTGCTGTCCCCCCAGTGCCTGGGTTATCAAATGTATCTCTTACTGTCTATGGTGAGAGGAATGTACAAGAACCATTGCTTATTTTCATCAAGAGTAGGCCGCATTGCTGTCAGCGTGTCTCTGCCCTGTGATGGCCGGGCGAGCTGTTCAGGTTGTACTCTGCCCTCGCCCAGAGTCAGCTGAGATGGGCGCCAGCCTCCCCGTGACCCTAATTAGAATTAAGCAGTTCAGGAAATGAATGAATTAGAATTAGTGCCTGCATAAAGGGAATGTGTCACCAGTTGGGCATGCTCACTAGGTATCTCAAGTGGCTGACATTCATGAGATGCATTCATGGTGATGATTAAAATGGTGGTCTTTTTTATATAACAACTTTACTAAATTATAACTTTTTTTATTTGTTTAATCTGGATGAACACGTTTATCTTTGGGGCAGCTGGATCATGGTAGTTGGTTTTATCTTTTTATCTTTCATCTTATATTTTTAATTTGTAGTTGCTTAAAATTGCCTGTGATAAAAAATAGTGCATGTGTGGAAAGAAAAATATTGAAACCTAGTGCACTGCCTGTGCATTTGCATAGTTTAGTGTAGTGTGACCCAAATACAAAATAGCTATGAAATAGAAACAGGACAAAAAAATACCCATCAAGATTCTTGATGTGCTCAGTTCAGTCCTCATTGTTGCAGTATTTTAAAACTTACTATGCTAATAATGCATAACTAACTAACTAACTAGTTTGCAGCCTAGACTGACAATCTCTCATCTAGGAAAAACAGATGTCTACACTTGTATTATTAAAAGGCAAAATAAATTAATTAATTCACACATTCACTGAACTGCCTAATCCTACTAGGTTCGTGGGTGGACTGCAGTGTATTTCAGCCAACTGTAGGCGAAGGTGGGGTACACACTGAACAGCTCACACGTCCATCGCAGGGCAACACACACAACCATTCACACTCAGATCTAGGTTAAATTTGTTGCTCCCAAAAAGGAACAATCATGACCTAATGTATCACTAGAAAAAACAGAATTCTTAGTTTTGCACATGCAGTCTATAAGTCAAATATAAGTTAAGTACCCTTGATTTCGATAATGTCAGTAACATTAAAGCTCTTATGAAAACAAGTTCACTGTTGTTTCACATCTGGTGATGCATATATGGAAATCGGGTTTCGAACATACCAGAAATATGACAGCCTTTTTTTCCCCAGTTTATGTTTAGCCCACTGGACCAAATGTTGAATTTCAAATGATTTCTTGTCAACTGAGAAACAGCTCCAAACAGCAAAGATTGTGAACCTGCCCTTTTGCAATGAGGTCAGTGAGGGTGATCTTCTGTGAGAAAATCGATGTGTTATCGTGGCTCAAAGGCTCTCTGCTACAGTGACATACCCTCTCTGTGGATGCACTGCAATGGCTCTCGGCTGGTCCAGACCCTCTGAGATCACCACAGAGCGATACATGCCATTCAGTCGAGCAATTTCAATGAGGTTAAGGCCATGGTCTGTCCAGTAAAGATTCCCTTTATGGAGAAAATCAACAGAAAGTTGAAGCTGAAGTTTGTGATACAGTAGTACTCAAAAGAAACACTTTGAAACAATCACATCCACTTTATGTAGAGTATAATGGTACCAGCAATCCAGTCTACAGCAATGCCCTCCACTCGGCTGATGCCGGTGGTAATAATGTGTTCTCTCCATGTCTGGTCTCTTTTAGCCCTGGAGATACGATTCAGGCCCATGTCTGTCCAGTAGACTGTGTCATTGCCTGTAGACAGGAGACACAAGTTTACAACAGGAGCCAAAATACTGAAGGCAATATATTTGCTTCCCTTTTTCCAATATGCTGCCTGTTTTAGTGCATACAACAGCAGGTATACTGCTAAGTTATGTTATTTTAGATAAATCACTCAAAAAAATAAAATAAAAATACCAAGATTTCCTGATAGTGAACTTACAGCCAACAGTCATGTTGAAAAATAGAGCCTACTGTCTTGTGAAGTAATAAATACATATGTGATAGAAATGACAGACTTTTTCCCAAAAAACAAACATTTCACCATGAAACTGCATGTACAGAGCATTTTACTAAATTAAATTAACAGTCTAAAGGGTGAAATGTTTTCTTTGTTCAGATAAGTTAATAATAATAATAATAATAATAATAATAATAATAATAATAATAATAATAATAATAATAAAATAATAATAATAATATCCACAATTTATATGGGATCTACTTAATTCTCACATGCCTCTACAACCACCTGATTTCAATTAATTGTTGAATTTGCTTATCTCTTGTGCCAAGCTGTAGCTGTCACTAAAGTCAAATGCAGAATTGACTAGCAAAGTCAATAATTAATAATAATTGACTTTATTGTTTTCGTCACATAAATCTATATTGTTATAGAGGATTTTTTTTTGTTTTGCATTTTTTTAAAGAAATGCGGTCTTTATAAATGGAGAGTTTTGATCCAGATAACGACTCTAGAGTACACAACAGCAGCCAGCTGGAAAGCATGAATCTGTTTAATAAGCTCCTGTAAGCTACCTAATGACGGCATGCAAAAGCTTTGTGAATGGATTTAGCTGTCATGGGATGAGCTGGGCTCAGCCTCAGCCTGGTCACCTAAGCTGAGCTCACCTGCCCTAGTAAAGAAAGGATCAAGGAAACAGATAAGTGACAGACTGACCATCTGTCCTTTGTGCCCTATGTCTGAGGTTAGCACTTGACATGATCTCTTAGCTTAGCTCCTGCATTAGAACTTTCCTCATGTTATTTGTGAGAAGCAATTCAATTCTTTCAGTTATGCAAGCTGCACTCTGTTGATACATTTAAGGAAACTTAAACTTATTTTATATGGTGGGCTTCTAATTATTATTTTACATCACAAAGGGCCGGCCTCCGCTACATTCACTGGGCATGGCACTTGTCACTGTTACATTCTCTGTAAGCAGAGTCAATCACATTACATTTGAGCAGTGACAAAGAGCAGCCTATTGGGACTATGAATAATGCAGAAACTCACAAAATTTTCAGCACAACACCAGGTTCCTGCATAGCTGTGTCTACTACACCCTACCTCTGTTTGATGGATTGTCCAATATATTACAGTGAGTCCCTTGTGATGCCGGGTTTAGAAGATATGAAAGAACATTTATCTGTGCTGCCTCTGGCATCAACTTACTTAACCCGTCTCATCCTTTTAACGCTACAAAAGATAATACACCAGCATTTTTCGGTTGCCTTTATACAGGTACAGACCTGAGCAAGTAATATTAGATCACATGCTTGACAGTAAACAACATGGAATATGTGATGCATAGGAAGTGGTACATTTCTATGATGTGAGCACACAAATCATATAGAAATGCAGCACGAGAATTCGGTGAAAGAAGTTACCCCCCAGAATGATGGATGTTTACCAGCATGGAAGTCCACTCCGACAGCGAACAAAGTGCCACTGATGGGCATCAATGTCTCTGTATGTTCTGTTGGGTCCAAAGAGATTCCGCGCACTCCCTCATGCACAGAATACATTAGAAAAGAGCTCAGGCCTAACACAAAATAAACAAACATAAACGATCTTGGTTTCCAGTGAATTATATATGTTGCTATAGTACAATGTTTGAAAATAATTCCCAGCACTGAGAAACGTATATATGCTTTAAAAGGTAGCCATCAAAAGTGTAAAATTTAGAAAAATATTTTCTGCCTATCATGATCATCAATATGATCCATAATTTAATGTCATACCATCCCACCAATCATGCAACGTTTGTAAAAAAACAAAAAACAAAATAAAAACCTACTTTTTCTGTTAATGCAGTAAAGGATGCCCATATTTTGTGGCATATTGATGCTGATTAGTAACTGTCACCATGTGTATACCTTCACAGGAGAGGCGGTCAGCACGCAGGTTGTATCCCACAGTGCATGCACAGCTGCGGGTATTTTCCGATGTAGACAGACAGAGCTGAGAACATCCACCATTGTTCAACTGACAGGCATTCCTCCCTATAAGATGCAATACACCAACCACAAAATTGAACGGACAATGGATGATTCCCAAACTAGTGCCTTCAGATTATTATAATGCCTGAATAACTGAAGAGAAGCACACAGAAAGCATGTACCCTGCTGTGCTCCCAAGGAGATCACTCCTTAGCTGTCTCAGACAGTAATGAGACAGAGCAGAATATGAATAGAGAAGCTAACTGCTGCTTGAAAAGTTTAGGGGCTGAATAGATATACATCACAGCTGCTTAATGGTCATTCTTTATTCAAGTGGACAGTTTAGTGGGATCTACGGCAACGTTGTTAATGGACCTGCCATTATCCTGAATTATTTGCCTAATAACTTAGAAAATGGAAAAGTGATTCAAGGATAAGTCTGCAGTGCATTTTACATATTGAAAAAGAAAGGATTTGTTATCAAACTTAATGTAATAGTCTAACAATAAACTGTAAATGTTACTCATTATAATCTATGCAGGAATAAATCAACATCAAATTAAAAACATTGAAACACCAGCAAGCCATTATTTTTCATTTACATCTAATTTCACATGACATTTTAATTTACATTAACTTCTTTACTTCAGTAACTTTTTTCATAAATTTTGTAAAAGCATCTCTTAGAAGCTCACCTTTCTGGCCCTCTCGATCATACACTTTAATGTGAACCACTCCGCTGGTCTTATTGCGTCGAGGAACAAGGCCGCGGCCATCTCGCTTTGCCACCGTGCCTAGCTGTGCCAGATCGTCATCTGCCCACCACAGCTTTCCACCTGTTAAGGCATATGAACCTTTTATTGACCATGGATACAAGCTATTGTTATGCATGTATGGTCACTCCATGAAAACTACACTCATGGGTCTTCTTCATCTCATTAGTAAATTATAACTACACTAGATAGGGCCAGGGCTTTGTCCATGTCTCAATCTCTAAGAAAGTCAATGAAGCAGTGTTTAGAGCATGCTGGCACAATGCCCGGTCTGAGGAGAGGTCTTTGCATTCATAGGGTCGATGGTGTGCGACCAATGTCAGAACATCACTGTAGATAGCAGTCTGTGTTTTGTTCCTACTCAGGCACAGTGTGCCACAAAGGGCCACAGAGGTTGTTCTTGGCTTGTAGCCTGCATGCTGCAGAGAGGCAGGCGGTGCTGACACACCAGGTGACCAGGGACATTGGAATAAAGGCTACAGAGTACAAATTTTCAGCAGTCTGGACTAAGATGACCTCCATCGAAGACACTTTGGAAAAAAAAATTCAGTGAAATATAATCTGTGAAAAGGTGTGAATTTCAATGAATGTTTAATGAGTGCATATCTCATCATTATGAACGACCTAGACAAGCGAAAGTACTCTACACATGACTAAAATTGTGGATAAAGAAATGTAGATAAATTGATGTCATAGGTTGATTGCACAAAGGCAGTTAAGTCTGAATTCATCTTAGTCTTCTCCGTTTTTGTAGAGAACACAGTAATTGCATATGGTAAGAACCAAAATAACCTGAGTAAAAATAAGGACCAAAGAGGTCTGGTCTGAAGTGAACTCTTGTGTGGTTCCATTGCACTGAGAAAGTGAATCAACCTATCAACAGGAAATGAATCAAACATGCCATGTATTTTGGGTTATGTGAAAGATCTTTCTGTAGATGTGAGCCGCTAAAATTTTACGAGGTGCAAACTGAGACAAAAAAAGATCAGAAGTGCTGAAGAAATGTCATTTGTTCAGGATACTTGAACAGAACCTCCCCCCCAAAAACAGTCCACGAAATGCTTTTAACTAGTTACAACTGTTATTCAGCAAAAGCTTTGAGGGTGGATAACAAATGGAAAAGAAAGACAGGAAATGATTGTCAGAATATGAAACTTTCACCAGGGCAGAACTTGAAAAATTATTTCTGTTCCCCCCTGCGAGGCATAGGGGATACTATGCTTTCACAAGCTGTCTGCTGCTACCTCATGAGCCGCAGACACTTCTTGTTAACAGTTTGTTATTTATATGAGATATGTCTATGGACATGTCTGTTAACCTTGTAAAAACTACATCACCTTGACCTAGTTTTCAAGGTCACAAAGATCAAAGTGAGTAAAAATTTACATGCACTTCAGCATATCAAGCATATTAATAAATTTACTTTTACTTTAATCAGGCATTATATTTCAACAGCCAGTTGAAACTGGGTGAGTCTAGATCAGCAAGTTTTTGTCATATCGGTTTCAAATTAAATTTCAAAGTCTTTAAGCCTATCAAAACTTGGTCGACTTGACCCTATTTCAAGGTCGTAGGATCATATCAATTATGCACATGGACATTTAAAAATTCAGATAGGTAAAATTGTGCACAGTCTCTTCAATATTATTTATACCAGTTATGCCTACAAACATTTCTGTTATACATTTAAAAATTTCCAGCATAATAGGGGTCAAAGTAAGTTAAAAAAATTAATGTGCTCTAGCATACCCAAATCATAATGTTGTTAGATTTTTTTAATGTATTTTTTTATTTTACATTAGGAATACACTTGAGTGTCTTTTTGCACCCAGAAAACTAAGTCACCTTGACTTAATTTTCAAGGTCTCAACAGTGCTCTCAGTACCTACCTCAATTACTAGCAACAATAGCAAGTCTATTCAAAAACCAGCTCATTTTTACCTGGTTTCAATTTCACAAGTATCAAGTTTCGTTAAAACGTGACATCCTGTGACAAGAACACATTTCTAGTTATTTCTGTATTTCAAGAATAGTTTTAGACATGACAAATTAGCATTAAGCTGTGATTAGCTGTGTGGAATTAATAGCATCAAAAATGTTTAAGTCTCCAAACACCATTCCTGTGTTACCAGCACTGACAGTGTTTATATGTTGGCATCCAGAGTGGCAGCTGGTTTAGAGCACAGCTCATCAAGAACAATTTCCACTTTAAACATTTGATCTGATAAGTGATGTCACATGATCTGAATAAGAGCCCTCAAAACCAAATCTCACACCAAATCTTATTTCTTTAGGTATCTTGCTCCTTAACTTTAACTTCATGGATTGGCTAAAATGTGCATTAATCAAACAACTAGTATTTTCTAAATATTAACCCTCCTTTAGGCTGGACCTTGGTAAACAAAATATTCCCTCTGCAGCTCTATGCAATCATACAACCTGTCTGCCCTCACTTTCTTCTCTGTGTTTGAACAGCAAACAGACATTTGTATGTGAGGTGGATACCATCAGATAGCATTTTTTACAGCTCTGCAAACGAAACAGCTTTATAGGGGCATAAACTGATAACATGGCATGATGATTAACCTTGGTAAATCTCTTCAATTAAGGTGCCCACACTGGGAGAGAGATGGCAAAGATACAGGCCAAAGATCTTAGATCACAATCGCGTTCAATCTTCACAAGGTGTCAGTTCAGGACACCAGACTCTGTGTTCCAAATAGCTAATCGATTGGGCTGATTCTGAAAATCAGAGTGTTAAGAAGGAGCTGTTTTTTTCATAGCAGTTCAATAGCTTTGATTAACCTTGAATGAGCTAAGCAGTAACTTCAGAATCTTAATAGATTTATTTTTATCACTTCAAGCAGATAATTAACAAATGAGAGATCAATATGCTTGAAAGCACCATTGTATATTACAATAAGTCACGATGAATTGTATCATATGTATGTATGATGAAAGGGGAAAGTAATTCTGGTGTTGGGGGGTAAGGGGCCTCAACTGTTTCCTTGATTTGTGTTTAAATGTGTGTATATGAAAGGATCAGCAGTCTTAACTATGTAAACCAGATCCCAGACGCCTCAACAATTTCTCCTCAGAGTGTACTATCCTCAGCTGAGATGGGCAGCAGCCTCCCTGCAATCCTTATTAGGACTAGGCGGTTCAGAAAATGAATGAGTATAGTATCCTGTAATGTTATTATGTATGTAATAAATGTGTTCTGCAGTTTGTAAACTGTTTAAAGTCATGTGCTTAAACCAGCTAACAGGCAAACAGATAACAGTTTATGGCACAGTTGCTGCACAGTGAAACAAAAGTTCTGAAACTACTCTTCTCCAAATACTACCCACTCAGACACCCACATACATGACTGCATGATCATCTTTCCACCCCCAGGCTTACCTAGACCTCGCCAAAGAGATGGATGCACACAGACACACACATAAAAAAGGTTTCAGTTGTGCACTTATGAACTAAAAGCCCTTGTAGAGAACAAATAATCACCCCATTTTCAACAAGCACCATCTGTCTTGAACACTTTCAGCAGAAAAAAAGCTCGCAGAAGTGCTACTAAAAGTATTCCATATACCTTCGTAGTGAAAATGAATAAGTAAGCAGTCTCGTATGAAGCTGTTTAGACTGTTTGTTTTTGTAGTCCTGTATCACAAAACAAGTCTGAGCAATGACAAATTGAAGAAAAACTTGGTAAAATATGCTTTCCTCTGTATGCCATAGAAATATACATGACATATTTACTACTAAAGGTTTTTTTAAAAACACAATCTATGCCTTGGTTTCACAAATCTTCTAATTTATGCCGAAAGGTGGGAATGCTCAAGTTCAGTGGATGAGAAGGGATTAGTCAGTTTTCATCCAAACCAAAAATAAAAATCCCATGTAGGTCTCATTAGTTCCCTTACAGAAATAGTAAGCATAAGTATCTTCTGAACAGATTCAGACGGCTGTGCAAAAAGTCAGAGAAACCTTTTTTCTCACTGTGACAAAGACAGAGTAATTGTGATGGATAGCGCCTTGTGAAAGCTTCATTTTGCCATTATGCTGTAGCCTGCTATTTCTTTAAACTTTCACCATCAGTCTTTCAGCTAGCTTTTTATTCTGTTTCACTTTTTATAATAACTTACAGCCACAGACAAAAATGCCTTCAACTGGTCAGGCGGCTTTAGCACTGTGAAAACAAAGGAGTTCAAATAACAGTAGCACACCTGCTCAAGCATCTTCTGTTAGTAGTCTATTAGGAACAAGTCATAGCGTAGCCAATGTGCTGTGCTGGCAGGACCTGACTGCGCTTTTGGCTTTGTTACACTGGACCTGTATTCACCAAGCCTTTGACTTGGCAGTTCTCATAAGAATGGTGCTAGAAATGCTCTTATAACTAAAATTACTCACAGCTAAGCACAGAACCTAGAAGTTACATTACAAATGACTTAGCCTAACTTTTCAGAAAGAAGTAGGACTGCCATTTATAAATCTGCCTATTGAAGGTATAAGTATGGACATTTTAAACGGGCCATATTTAAATTTATATGTGTGTATCATTAATGTGTGTTACTATTAATATGCATAAAGATTATTCTCTGTTGCCTCATAAAGTTAAATACACATTAGGGGCAAAGTTCAAAAGTGGAAAACTGTTTTTAGATTAAAAATGTTACAATTCTAACATTCTAAAAAAATAAAATGTTTGTCGTTTTAATTATACTAATTATATGTACAATCTTCTTATTCACATATGCTTGATATTTTCTTTTTAAATTTTGTCAATTAGTGCAGTCACCCCTGGCAAGCCAGCATAAATGGAGGTGTATTGTTTGTTATTTCCTACAGAGTGGTAGAAAAATAAATTTGCAAATTTGAAAATTACATAACTTGTTCCAAAGTGCTTAAAGTGTTTAATTGGACTCAACTAATATTTTACTCTTTATATCCCTCTACATACTGCCCTCTTTAGATATACTGCAGTAAAATTTTGATACTCTCCTCAACATAGACTACTCAAAACATGGATCCTCTCTTTCTGCAAGATCAATATGTAATCTGAGTTTTAGCATATGGAAAGAACTGTAATTTGAGTCCACCACCCAACTTAATGTCAATGGTGTGATTAAAAATAGCTGTTCTATAGAACGTCGTAACCCCTCAGCCAGGGCGCCTCAAGCACATGGAGGACAAAATCCATCTCCCATACAAACAGTTTTGGACAATCAACATTTTATTAGCCACCTTATACACAGGCTTAGGTCATAGGGAGTGCCTTTGCAAAATTTCAGGAAGCTATCATGCGTATGAGCTGAGCAATTGTCTGGAAAACCTTATATGTTCAAGGTCACTGTGCCAAGGTCAAATGTTATGCATACGTGACCTTTGACCTTGGCACAGTGTCCTTGAGCATATAAAGATAGTCCGGGCCATTGCTCGGCTCATATGCATGACTTTACAACACAAATCTGTGCGCACATTAATTATAACATATTTTGTCTGCATTGTATCAACCTACACAACCATGATGGGGAGTGCCACTGTATAATATACCAATCTTCAATATTTTAATTGTGAATTAACATGATCCATCCAATAATGTCAAATACATTAAAATAGTCCTTTGTTTTTAATGCAGAGGTAGTCCTGCCATATTAGTTATACAGCATTTGCATAATTGTATTTGACAGCTCTTCATATTCTTTTACATTGCACACAAAAGGATACAGTTCATAGTGGTCTCTATTGCCTGCTGTACGGTACATCACATATACACTTTATTTTGGTTTGCCTCAAGGCAATTTTGCAGTGCACTCAATAATAAAACGAAAACTACACTTGAGAATTCAGATAGCGCTACATAATGGCTGATTCGCTGTATGTCACCCAATCAAGTGAAACCCGATGTTTGTGGGCAAATTCCATTATGCAGAAAGGAGCTTCCCAAAGTGCAAACCCCAGCTTGCTATTCTATTGTAATAACCACTTTTGGGAAGAAATGAGAAATCTAATTAATTAATATATTAATACTTGATTATGCCATATATATATATATATATAATTTTATATTGACAGGTGTCACTGACAGGTGTCAGAGATGAACCTCTTACCCATAACTGCCAAAGCTGTGGCTTTGGTTAAATTCTTCTTTGTGGTTTCAATCACCTCAAAGCCACTGCCATCCAGATTACACCTGTTGATTGTGCCATTAGCGGAGCTAATCCAATACAACTTGCTTGCAGGATAATCTATTGAGAGACCTAAAGTGGGTACAGAAGGTTAGGACTGAGTTATATATGGCTTTATAGTGTCTGGTTATAGAGGGTTTTAGAATAGAGGAAAATCGTGATGGGATTAAATATGTGTGGGGTCCCAAATGGAACCTAGTTTTAGCCGTACTATGTGAGTATATGTGACAAGACAACTTAAAAAGTTTTGATTCAACAGTATTCGACATACAGTCTAAATATCCATTTTAACAATTAAATTATGTTCATGTATGAGTTGAAGAAGGTCAGAAAAATATTTTTAAAAATGTAGGTTAGACTTAGACTTACCTACTGGATCTCTCTGATTCTGGAGAAGAACTTTCCTGTTACTTCCATCCATGTTTGCTAGATTTATCGTATTTCCATCTGTCCAATATATCTTCCTATAGTGTTCAAGTGAAAAGACAATACACTGGTTCAGTTTTTTCTAATTAAGTATATGTTACACAGGAATAATGTGATCTGACTGATTCATTATCTTAGGATAATTTATAATTATGTGCCAAAGGCAAGGTGGATGGAAGACAGAAAGTTGAGGGGATTTAATTCAGTGACATCCACCAAGACTAAGGCAAATAAGTATTTTCGTATATACTACAAAAAAACATCAGCAAAAAAGCACAAAAAAAGCAAAATTATGATTTATTGTTTGCATTTTTACATGGGGGGGGTAACCATGGCCTAATGGTTAGAGAAGCGGTTTGGGGACCTAAAGGTCACTGGAGTGCCCTTGAGCAAGGCACCTAACTCCCAACTGCTCTCCGGGTGCCACAATGTGTGGGAAATTAACAAAGTATATCTAAAAAAATAAATAAATGTAAATTATAGATGCATGCGAACCCATGAGCATGTGCAGAGCTGTGTAATGGCATCTCTTTGAGTATGTACTATGCAGACACATAAAGAAAAGCAAAGACGTTCATAGCTTATATTTACATTTACATATATTTACATATTTACAGAATGGCTGACTCACTATATGTGACCCAATCAAGTGAAACCCGATGTTTGTCTATTAAGCCTACTTATTCAGAATTTAGAACAATTGCAAATTTGCAAACCTCATCAAGCTTTCTAATGCTAACTAGCTAGCTAGCATAATAGTAATGTTGTCAGAGCAGTTTTAACATGGTAACATGGCCTGTTTTATTTTGCAGAAAATGACAGATTCAAACACTTTAATAGACTTTATTTACTAACTGTGAGTACATATAGCTAACATGACTATTGCATCAGCCATAGCCATCAGAACCCCTTCCCCTGCTTTGTATAGCTCTCTCAGCAAGTTACCCTTGATGGCTTGGATAATTATTCAGGGATTTCATTATAATTAAGAGTAGGTGGAGGATATGTAAAGTAGGGGGTGGAAAGGAAATTCGACACAGGCAATTTGGGCCAGGGGCCCGGGGCAAAGTCTGGGTAAGGGTGCATGGGGGTGAAGCCCCCTTGAAGCTGAAGCATATATCATGCCATAAAATGTATTTCTGGGCATTTAATCAAACCTTAAGTCTCATTTATGGTTCCATAATATTAGGCACTACACTTCTTTTACTGCAGCACATATGTCAATTTTATTTAAACTAAAAACGCTTTGAAATTTAGTCAATTACACCTTGTGTAAAGACTTAATATAAAAAAAAAACCATACAAATATAATTAAACTCTATACACATTATTTATGTAACCTTTGTAAGGTCCATGGTTTACAGTTAAGGGTACATTATGCATCATGTATAATTATTGAGGTTTTCTTTACTGATTAGATACCATTTAGTATTGAAATATGCAAGTGCTGGTTGGCTTGAAGCCCCTGACCGATTTGCCATTTTCACGATGAAAGTTACATTATATGAACACACCAATCCAAAAAATTCTGTCTGTTATAACCTGTCCATTTTCACCTAGCCTTCATAAGGTGTGATTTAAAAAAAAAGCTATGCTTGTGTTTGTGTATGAAACCCTCATGGCTGACTTCACTGGTCACAAGATTACCAGCTGGCAGGCATAAAAAAAAAATCTGATCAATCACAAAACTGAGAGTTTAGTTCATATTTTTTACATGACAAAAAAAATCTTTGGGTCAGTCAGGTTGGGGGAAACACAGCATTTTTTTAATACACCTAACAAAGCGACCACGCTGTTTTATGTGTACACTGTTCATAATCATTCAGGTTCACAAGCTTCCACCAGCGTCATCAAATACCATAAATCATTACGCAAAACACATTACATACTTTAATAATATCAGGCAGGAGAGTGGGGTTTTGCAAAAAAATGAAAGTGTCCAGGGGTAAAGGGGACTCCAAGGTCCCATGTGGGGTTGAAGGGCAAAGCCCGGCTTTTTTGTTTTCCGATTTTTGCATGTTTAACAAAAAATGTAGACTAATTGCAGTGGGTGGCCCACTATGGTTATACTGACAGAGGTTTAAAAGGAAGCCAAAATGCCTTTGAAGCACATTAGTACAAAGTTTTTGAATTATTTCCCCCTTTCTCCCTTATTTGCACTTCAAAGAGTGTTTTCCGGCACAATTATATAGCTGAAATGTGTAAATAAAACAAAAAATCTATTATTCATGTATACATCATTTTCTTTATTGTATTCCATATACTTTAGTATATTTAATATGTAACACATTACCTGGTTATCAAGTGTTTCTTGCCACCGCAGGCCCTACGTCTCAATATCACATTTTATGTCTATTTACGCTTTTTCTTGGCACAAATTATAAAAAGACTATAAAAACTAGATTTCCTCATGTAGTTATGTTCATCTTTCTCTATCTTGTTTAGTAGGATTAAACGGTTCAGCAATGAATGAATGAATAAGTGAATAAATCAATTATGGAATTTGGCTTTTTTATGATATGGAGAATTATTTAGCCTCGGTCATCACCTCATTCAATAATTGCTCATAATCCATCCTGCGAACTAGGTAGAGTGCTTGGATCAATTGAAAATGTAAAAATAAACCATTAAAAGCTGTGAGATTGCTTTGCATTTAATCCTGTGTAATATACACTAAAACTATTATTTGCCTCAGGCTTGGTGCTTACGGCTGAATAGTTTCCTTGACATTTTGTCTCCGGAATACACAACAATCATAAGTCCATTAAAGACATGGACACTGATGCAAATGAAATTCTGCAATACTAAATTTCCAAAATTTTCCCCCTGAATAATCATCCCTTATAGTTTTTCTCAAACAAGTGCTTAAATCCATTCTACAAAGTAAAGCATTATAACATTATTTACAGTATACATTGGACATACTATGAAAAATACTTTTTGGACTATATACCCTTTGGCTGGATGGACTGCCAGACACTTTGGTTTATCAATCCCATGGATGACTGAAGTTTTAAGTGCTCCATCCAGTCGAGCAACATTGATCTGGGTCTCTTCATTTTCAGTGCTCAGCCAGAACATATTCCTTGAGAGCCAATCCACTGCTAGGCCACGGCAGTTCTGAATATCTGCAAATGTCAGAAGCAACACAATAAAGGAATCAACTTTAGCATTCTGATAGACAAATGAGTAGCCTGGATGCCTGGGAAAAGCAGATTTCATGTCTAGGCTGTTACATTTTTAGTTTCTTTTGACTGGCAGTCAGGAAGATTCAACTACCAGAACTCTGGGTGTGTAGGCTTTTCAGCTTAGGTTCCCCTACAACAATGTGTGGGTTATCTTAGAAGCAATAGTTCTTGTTCATGACATTTTTGTTTGAATTGCCTTTTTTTGTACTCTCCATCACAATGTAATTTGAATATTGCTTACATGGGCAGCATGCTGGCTCACTGATTAGCACTGTCTCTTTATAGCAAGAAGGTTCTGGGTTCAAGCATCATGGTTGACTGTGGACTTTCTGTGTGAAGTTTGCATGTTCTCTTTGTGCCTGTGTGGGTTTCCTCCGAGTACTCCAGTTTCTTCCCATAGTCCAAACCATGAAGACTATATCAACTGGTTACTCTAAATTGCCCCTAGTCTGTGTAAGCCCTTCCGTAAATAAATTAACTGTTTATGGTGTACCCAGCTGGGATTGGCTCCAGCTTCCTCTGTAATAAGTCATATAGATAATGGATGGATGAATAGACTTCACATCCAAAATGAAACAGACTGTAAAAAAAAGAAAAGAAAAAAGGAAACACACACACACACACACTCAAACTTTCTCTCTCTCTCTCTCTCTCTCTCTCTCTCTCTCTCTCTCACACACACACACACACACACACACACAAACACAAAATAAAATAAAATGCAGCACAATGCTGCCATATAATGCTCCTGATATAAGTAATTGTTACCTTATGCTTAAACATAATAGGACAAAATAATGGCAACATTCAGACTTGAATAATATTATTTAATAATATTTTATAGACAGTATGTTTTTTATTTTTTTTATTTTACACTGACAGTGTTCTTCCACTGGTTAAAAAATCTAGAATAAACATGGTAGGGTCTAATAAATAAAAATTACACTAACTTATTAGATTCTTATTACTCTAAATCTGACATCGAGCAGTAAAGACAAAATGTCCTTTGTGTCTTTATTCCTGTTAAAAATATAATTTTACCTCCAGAGATGACTGTCTCAAGGCTTGTTCCATTAATGAAAGCTCGCTTTATAGTTTGAGTCTTCACATCTGCCCAATAAATCCGTTCTTCTAGAGCATCGTAATCCACGACCGTGACATTGTCAATGTCAGGAACAGTTAAAGCAGTCATGATGTTCATGTAGGGATTATCAATGTCCACACCTCGGATCTCAGAACGTCTCACATACAGCAAAAACCTCTTCAATGCTGAAAAATATACAGCATATATCCCATGCACACAAACACATGGACAGATGCATGCCACTGTGGATACCCGAAAGACCTGACATGTATAAATGAGTTTTGGAAACCTTTCTATAGGATTAGTGATTAGTGATATGAGTGACACTGACACAAGAGATCTAAGTGTCTAAGCCAGTGAAATCTTCAACACAGAAATCTTGTAAAATCAGCAGCTTGTTAAGGAAAACATGTCACAAAGCATCTCACTACCTCACATTCCCACACAACTTGTGTGAGTATATGATATGAAGAGGATATATGAACTCAAGCAGAGTAGAAAGGGGTTAACTCACCCACACAGGAATGGTTGTTGGGGGAGATCTTCATGAGGTGTGGGCATGCGCATGAGGCGGTGTGGTTGTAATCGATGAGGCAAAGATGTGAGCAAGGACCTCTTCCACTATTCTCCTCACAAGGGTTTGAGGCTTGAAAACCAGCGGTGACATGAATTCAACACAAAAGAAAAA
>JBCNYG010000012.1:35014107-35028914 GCA_039654305.1 Porochilus rendahli | reverse complement strand
AATTCAACACAAAAGAAAAAAGAAAAAACAGAGGATAAAAATCAATACCAAATATAATGGGCCATGCTTCAATAATGCTGCCATCTTTAAAAGAATATGAGCTAACCTTTGCTGACATCAGTTAAAAAATTGTGATCAAAAATTGCTAGTGGAGTCGGATGCAGCCAGACTATCAAACCACTCTGTAAAGCACTTACAGTAAAAATGCAGGGAATTACTTTTCCTGATTACAAGTTACAGTAGTGTGCAGTAAAGATTATACACCACCACTTTTGTCTAAAAGAGCTCCTAATAAAAAAGAAGTTTTAGATGTTTTTGTTTTTAGGCCCTACGTTTACCTCAGTATTCTTGTCAGAATTATTTGTTGATTCTCATTGCCTACAATATCACTGTTCAATACATTTTCACCAAAACATTAAAGAAAAGTAATTTTTTATTCCTTATATTATTTACATTTGGAGCCCTTTTATAAAAAAGTGGTGGTATATAATCTTCACTGCACTTTACTGTAGCACTTTTGAAGTAAAGGCCCAACTCTTATATTTGAAGATGGCTACATACAGTGTCATAAAGCAAATAAAAACAACACAGCAAAAAGCAGAGAAACAAACAAACCTTTTTAATTTTAAAAAACAGAACAGGATCCGGCTTAAAACCCACAAGGCTACAACTCATAAAAAGATATGCTTACTGCTTTATTTTTGCCCAGCGCTATTCATCCAAGCTCCAGCTAAAAACCACACATAACCTTGCAGTAGCAAAAAGTATTAAAAAATGAAACTAAGAAAGAATAGAAAAAAAGCAGCTCTAGTTGTTTCTGAAAACCCTCTAGCATATCTGTTTTATGAGTGGCCCATTTCTGGTGTACTTCATCAGGGACTATTGCTGACCAGGCAGATCACATGATAATGGCTAAGAGGTCACTGGAGAATAGTCAATTAGCTCGCTACGCCTTTTCACTTTTCACAAAGCTCTCTTTGTCAGCACTATTCCAAGAACACCAGGGGAACAGCTAAAATGGACACAAATGCATGCACAGAACATTGGAATGTTAAAAGAGGAGAGCTCTCCTGGCAATATCACCTGTAAAATTGATGCAAGGTAACCGCAGTGACAGTGTAACTTACACTACAAGCAGGATTCACTAACGGCATACGGACACTAGGTTCAGTTGCCTTGTTCCATGCACAAGTATGATTGCACCATCTCCCCAGTCTGCGAGTGGTCTGTCCTAACAATTTACACTTACGTCATCACATGCAACTTTTTCTGTTAGAGATTTGCTTACAGTGTATCTGGTTTTTACATTCTGGCTTCTCTGGAGTCTTTTTGCACACAGAAACACACAGACCTCACACATGCCATGCAGATTTATCATGCAACACAATTATTAATTAATTCAATCATTCATTTTCTGAACTGCTTATTCCCAATTAGGGGGGAGGCTGGCACCCATCTCAGCCGACTCTGGGTGAGGGCGGGGTACATCCTGGACAGCTCGCGACAACCATTCGCACCCACACCTAGAGGTGATTTTGAACCACCAGTTAGCCTACTGTGCATGTTTTTGGGGTGTGGGAGGAAACCGGAGTACCCGGAGGAAACCCACACAAGCACAGGGAGAACATGCAAACTCCACACAGAAACGCCCGAGCTGGGAATCAAACCCAAGACCTTCTTGCTGTGAGGCGAACATGCTAACCACTACGCCACCGTGCCGCAACACAATGATTTTCAGTAAATCATGCTGTACATGTGAAAATATCTTTATGGAAGCAGCTGACACTGAAGGATGATTCACCATCAATTAATGTTGATCATTAAGGTGACAACCAGATCTGTTATTAACCTGCATTGTTAAATTTATTAAAATGTGCACAAAATCAGGTTCCATGCCTAGGCATGGATAGAGATCAGACCAGATATCTACTATATACCCAAATCCAATTAAAAAGTGTCCTTGCCCATCTCTTCTAACTGGATTTGCTCCAGGTGAACTGTGCCCAGTGATGGCATGTGGTGATCACACTAGCAACAAAACTGGACTTTATGGGTCAAATGTTCTCAGGCTTGATACAAATCGCTTAGTTTAGGCATAGCTTAAAAAGCATGTATTGTAGGATAAAGGTTTTTTCTTTGTTTGTTTGTTTGTTTATCTGTTTTTCAAGATTATGGACATGTCTGGCAAATCTCATGTAATTTATAGGTTTTGATCTAGTTTCTTCTTCTTTGGAAATGGCCTGCTAATTGGATTAACTCTTTGACATGGTTCCTTAGCTTTTTGTTTAAGGCATGGCACAGTGTACAGTAGGCATGCCATTAAATATGAGTTAAACTATTTGGGATTTTGCACATTTTAAAGGCAATATACAGATGATAGTTCCACAACCTGCAACTGTTCCATGAACTCAGAGCTACATTACAATACATAATTAACTCGGAAACCAACTGCATTCGTAAAAATAATTGCTCCAGTGGGATTTTAGTAAATGGGCCCATTATTTTCCCCAATTTTAATACATGTATTAGGCATATTTTTGTAATTATTTACAATATATGAATAAGCAACTGAATCATAGACTAGCGACCCAGTGAATTAATTATACATTCATTAACTCTTCTGGGGAAATCATGCTGTTTGAAAGAAAAAAAAAATCTGAAAAAACTGAGGCAGTGTACATGACTGTTAGAAAGGCAACTCTTTTTATCCTGCCCTGTTTTTATGAAAAAAAAAAAAAAAAAAAGCTTAACAAAGATGTGATTGCACACTTCATTGGCATGAGCTGGCAAGAAACAATATAAGTAAGGTGTGGAAAAAAAAAAAAAACAGCAGAATGTTCATGCTTGCCTGCACTCCACTAATTTGACTCTGTTGAGTTTAAAGATTTACATCCATCTCCATTCTGAAATGAGATTCTATGCATTTGTGAACATTAATAGAAATGCTTTAAACAATGGAAATCTTACAGCATGCTCTAGCTGAAAGACGGATACCCTTTATTTAACCTCAGGCTGCCCTTAGCTGTTCTAACACACATAACATATTTACAACCTGTTGATGCCTGCAGTCTAGCCCCATTAACCCACTGAGCATTTTCTCCCATTACACTCCTCTGGCGTCCAGAGTTTCCCTGCATCCCCTGCCAATGCAGTAACACCAAACACAAACCCAATTTCCGTGGCCTGTTAGCTGCGATCTTGGACGACAGTGATAGCCAGCCTTTCCCAATGGGCTCTTTAAGATTGGATTAGCTATACTTATTGGCTTCCTTGGCAACATAGCACAATTTGTCGGCACTTATCAGAGTAAAACAGTCACTCGGCTGCACTGGCAAAAGATCTGAACTGAGCCTGTGCGTGTTGGCAGTGTTTTCTGCTGTTTTGGGTGGGTTGAAGTGATGCAAATGAGATTAGTTCCGCTGAAGCATGCATTTATAGAATGCTGTTCACCTGGAATGTTTAAGAATTCACAAAAATTCTACAAATAGCCTACAAAAAAGCTAAAGAAGTTTGCACTATATTATTGTTACCATCACAATAGCATGTTGAATTGGAAAGAAAATGTTATAATTCGCAAAATTGTTTGTTTTAGTAAACCCACTTTCTTGTGTATTTTGACACTGGGCTAAACCTAATTAACAAATATTTTCCTAGTACATGAAAAAATAGGCAGCCAGTCATTAAAGTTAGCAGATACTTACATTGCTCTGCTGTTAAATTCATTATGCTGCTTTTTGCCTTCCTAAAATGGATCAAGTCACAGTGGGTACTGTGTGCACTGTGATGATAAATTGAAGCTGTCCTTACCAGCCAGGAAGGAGAGAAAAGAAAAAGCTGCTCGACAAACTACCAGGACACAATTAAAATAAATTTTGGCAGAGCAGAGGAACACATCTAGAGCCCACATTACAGGCTTGTTCTCTGCATGACCACTTTTTTCAATTATGCACCACACTCATTGGAAGCACTTGGTGTGATGGGCGAGAGAAATGAATGAACAGCAGGAATCAGCTCAAATGAAGTTTCATAACAAAGTGGCCACTGGATTCATTCATTCTGTACTTCACTTTCACAAAAACTATGATCCATCTTTGTATTTCCAACATAACGTGCAGCACAGCATGGCAATGAACTAAATGGTATTTATGAAAGTACCACTTTTTTTGAATGCATTATTTGTGTTAAATTTTGTAGAGGCTAACCTTGTACAAATAACACTACAAAAGCCTAACATTTTCCAAAGCTTTGGCAAGATTATTAGACCTTCACAGAAAAAACTCAAGTACATGTATATTTCACACCAGCGTCACAAGCCAGTCTTTCATCAGTCACTTTAGTCTGTGTGCAAACAATCCAAAAGTATATTTTACTTATTACTCTCCCTTTTAAATAACTACAACTTTCCACTGAGCCTAGATCAAAACGTTTACCTGAACATTGTGTTAGAAATGTGCTTTCCCATGAAGGCTGGACAGTGGTGTAGTGAACCAATCATAAAGCGACCTTCAAAAGTCTAATGTTTGAGGTCATAAACGTGTACAAAACCCAACAAACTGTTTGTATACCAAGAATAAAGCATCTAAATCTAAAAGTAGTTTCACACATACACAGGATAAGAGGAACATGTTATTAGTCCTAAGATTCAACATTTCCAGAGTGATATTATTTAAAAATGGATGTTGGTGAGTAGTCCCAGGGATGGAATGTCCAGCAAAATCCACCAAGCCAGAGGAAAACAATTGTTTTAGTAGCATTGCTCCTAAGTGGAGCACCATAAGCGTAAGACATGGTGCATGACTTGGATGGATGTTCCTGGTCCAAATATACCAGCCACAGGCTACCCAATAAGGCTGCTGAGTTGCTAAGTTGATGCTGATTGGCTGTTATGCATCATTGTCTTGAAGTACAAAGGGTGACAATAAAGAAATCTATGTTTTTTATTAATGACAAAACTGAACCTATCAGTAGAGACATCTATTAGGAGCTTCGCTTTTAGGCAGTCTATACTACACAGGAACAAAAAAGCAGAGTAGATCAACATTTTAATAGTTTATTTTGAAAATAAGAGAAAATAAAAAGAGGCAGGTGAGCTCTGTATGCTCTGTGTGCACAGAGCACAAGCGCTGTTTAATGGTGTATTTTAAACGTATTTAAAGTTTTACTATATACTACACAGAAATGTAAGGGAAGCAAAGTAAAAATAGATTTTGTTGTGGTGAGTTTTTTTGTTTTAAAATGTAACAATGATGATGTTGCCTGCGCCAAGTAACCATGACACATTGTGAGTGTTCATTGCTTAGATTCAAGTATATACTACACAGGACTGCCATGATATGATTGGTCCAGTATCAGGGGATTAAAAAAGCACATGTTCTCTTCCTCATCTTTCCCAAATAATTAAACTCCTAAATAGCTGACCAATCAGATTGTGCTGTTCTAATATAGTTATATACAAATTTTAGCTATGAGCAACGTATGTATTACACCATTCCCACTGTATTAAAAGGGAACAGGAATACTCACTCTGTGGTTGTCTGCTGGGATGGTAAATCTGTAGGTCAAAAGGCTGGGCACTGGTCTTCTGTATGACTGTAACATTATGTCCTGTCCATTTATTAGCCTTGGCCAGAGTATTGGTCCTCCAGTCAGTCCAGTACACACTTCCTTCAAAGACAGACACTGCAAAAGGGTGTGAGAGGTACTCGTGGCCCCTTAGGATCTCGATGGCCTCTGTGCCATCATACAAGGCTGAGTAAATAGCATCTGAGCTGTTGAAGAGACAGGAAAAGGACTCTCACACCCACAACAGTTTGAAACTGCCAATGTTGACAAGGTGCGATACAGATGATCGATGTCCTATGGGACTTCCCCTACAAGCACTCACACTTTGTCAGAATAGTGACTACAAGTTAAAGACATATGAAAGTTGCACGATACAGTAATTCTTTGTGTAAGTTTGTGTATGACAGTAGAAACACATTTTAATTTGATCAGTATTAGCACCTGTAATATTGTACCTGTGAGTGTGTGTGTGTGTGAATAATCAAATATCATTTTCATTGTTACTGTCAGCTATTTTTAAGAAAATCTGTTATGTTCTAATTAAATGCAGGTTTTTATGAATATATGGTAAGCATTTATAATAATTGATATAATTTATAACAGGTATATAGTGTTCATATCTTCATATCTTTGCCTACCGAGCATCTGTCCATATTATGCGTCTCTCCAGGTGGTCGAGTGTTAGTCCATTTGGCCAAGCTCCTATCTCCATATCCTTGAATACTACGTGCCTCCCACTTCCACTCATTGAAGCAGCCTCTATCCGTGGAAAGTTGGCATCCCAGTCTGTCCAGAAAACAATTCTGCAAAGCAACATAACCACAAAATTAATTATTTCTTTCTCAGTTGACAACAGCAGAGCAGAGACTAATACAGATAGCACCCACTGCAGGGTGAATCTCACAGCCAAATATTTCCACAACGCTCATCTGGTGATAAATTACATGAATAATATCCTATGAACTGACATAAATAAGCAAACATTCAAACTGAGATGAATATAGCAGTGATAATCATTACTTAACATATAAAGTGCCTCATGGATCATACTAAAAAGAAAATAGTCACGTACCTATAAACATTAAAAAGCATTTTATATGATAACATTTAACAGTTGTTCTACAATAGACTGCACATCTCAAGCCTTCATGCTTAGTTACAGTATTCCATTTAATCCATCTCCTCCCAAATCATTACGTTTGGTAGCTTTTAACAAGTGGCAAGATTTTAGACAAAAAAATCTGTTAGAATTTATTATTTTAAAATAGCACTTTAGCCTTCAGTGAGACCGTTTACAGCATGTCACTCAAATGAGTGCCAACATGAGCTACAGCTTGCAAGCAGAGATACTGTGTCTGTCCTCTCTGTTTTGCCCATGGCATTTAATAGAAATTATTTCAAATGCCTAAAATGGGCAGCATAAGCCACCAGACTATGTTCAACTCATTTATAGTGCCAACAAGCATTCTCTAAGCACTAAATGCCACAGGGATCAGCCTGTGCCTATTTTGAGCTCATGTTGTCAAACTTGAGGCTTCCTCCTTCCCACATGCTGCCTTGAGAGATTGGAACAGAGCATCAGAGCAGACAGAACTCAGAAAAAAGAAGAGAAAACAAATATAAAAATGAATCAAACTGAACAAAACACAGTTTCCTTGACATGTTATTAGATATGTATGTCAGAATGTCTCACAGGAATGTTTCTTCTTATTAAAATTGTTTAATAATTTGCTTTCATTAAAAAAAGTCTCGCATTTTCTATTTAATGTATTTTCTCTGTGTCTTTCATGAAATGTTCTACAATATGAGCAAATGTATTCAAAGAAAATAGAATACCCTTGGCTCATATTAATGGACTAATACTAACCCTTGGCCTGGGTCCAGAGCAAGAGCTCGGGGGTGCTCCATCCCCCCTGCAATCAGCGTAGTTCTCATTGCTCCATTCAGCTTCGCCACCTCAATCTGATCCAGGTTACTGTCAATCCAGTAAAGGTTTCCTGCAATCCAATCCACTGCCAGTCCCTCAGGGGTGGCCAAACCATGCTGAACTACTACTTCAATCCCAGTAACACCTGCAACAGCAATCATACCAACATCACCTGCAAGACCGAATAGGCCGAGAGTTTATATTCATTGCATAAAAGTATTCCACCCTTTCTGTGTTCATTTCCCTAAAATGCTATCAGAAGAAAATAGCAAGCTCAGGTAGACGTTACAAAGAGAATGAATCTTCTCTAGGCTTTCTATTAAACAATAAAACCTCTCCCAGACTATCTATAATCCAGCTGTTTCCAATTATCCTCAGCTATAGAGAGCTTTATGAAATGCTGATAAAGGGCATACAATAGCTCTTGTAGAGCTGTGGACACAGTCATCAGGTCCTAAAGAGAAACACACAGGCTAGTGTAATGCAGTGGGGCTGCCCACTGTTAAATTGCCACCCCGAAAACTAGAAGCATTCATCAGCTCCTTTTGAGATTTTCTTGTTCTTTTAAAGACAATTTCCCAAAGCTTTATTTCTGTCACAGAAGGCTTGGAAAAAATAATTATCAAAAAAAAAAAAAAAAAAACAGAGAGAAAAAAACATATTGTTTTTCTTCAATAAACAGTAGAATACATTCAAGTGAGTTCTGGCCACTAAGGTATTTTGCTCTGGCTTGGGGACTGAGCATGTACCTCCAGTGTCTGAGAGCTTTCCCCTGTAGATCTTGTCCTCCACCACATCGGTCCAGTAAAGCAGGCTATGATAGAAGTGGAAGTCTAGAGCAATGGTGTTCCTGAGTCCAGGCACTAACAGACTGTAGTCACGCTTGTGAAGGTCGATCCTTCTGATCTCATGCCGGATGGAAAAGATAATGAAGGCTTCAAAGGGATCTGACAGTGTGGAAACAAACATTTATCCATCTAAAGCCTATTTCTGTAAATCATATTTGGACAATGATAAGCTGACCATCAACAAAAGTCATGGTTTTCTGAAATAAAATCCAAGTCTGTTCTACATATTTTTCTCAGGATGAACCAACAGTATATCACACAGAGGCTCGTTGTTGTCCACCAGCTAATGACCCAATTTTGATTGCCTGACACAATCTAAAAGTGTTTGGCAGGCATGCTGTTGTAAAGACATTAGCTTCTCACTGGAAACCCCCTGATTGTATATCCTGCTGTCATTGGATTATTGCTCCATTTACTGCTTTGCACAGTGAGCACATCCGCTACATAAAGCTCAGAATGCCCGAAACTCCTAACGAATTTATTAACAGCCATGATATCAAATGGGAACAATAGGTAAAATGTGTTACATTGGTAGATTTATTCTACAGCTTTTGCTATGACATTCACAATCTGTCTAGCTGACTCAAGCAAGAATTACAAATTCCTTTTTTTGCCAAAACTCTATTCACTTCATTTCCTTGCAGTACAAATAACAATTGCTTCCAACTACAGCCAGTCTATGTCACAGTAGGCATTTGAATGGGGAATGTGCATAAACTGTGAAAGTACCAGTGCTATGACAGCTCTCCTCATCCGGATCGAGTCTCCAGCCAGGGTAACAGGAGCACTTGACTGTAGTTTTGTACTGTTCACATCTTTGGCTACACTTCAGATGTCGGGTGCAGTAGTCCACTACCTCACAGGTCTTATTGTCTGAAGCCAGATGGAGACCAGGTGGGCAGGAACACACCACCCCTTTGCTGAGAGCCACGCTACACTGATGGCTGCAGCCCCCATTCGCCTGCAAGCATTTGTCTGTGACAACACAAAGGGAAAAAATGGGAAACGGGCTTAACTATAAGTACGAGTGACTAAAAGTGTAAGTGAATGAATACATAAACAAATGAAGGAGCAAGTTAATTTATTCAATGGATGGAACGAGACTATAATAAAACCATTTTAAATACTTTCCAATAATAATTATTGCTAATAGACTGCCTATAAATTTTGTTCCAGTAGTTCCATATACAGAAATGGGCATATCATAAATATAGTTTCTCAATATGATTTGTTTCATTCCAAAATTGATTGATTTTCATGTATTGTTGCCAATGTAATGAAGTAGCTTTACACCCCAACAAGGCCATTATTTTTGGCTGCAATTTCCATCACAGATAAATAGTCCTGAAGGGGAATTAGGCTGATGATAATTGGACATTTTTGCACAGCTGAAGCCTGGTAATTGTCTGAAGGGGCTACGAACCCTAATAAACAGGAAGTGAGGAAATATTAGTGTTTGTTAAGGCAATATGAAGACTCTAACGCTACATAACAGATTGTGCTGGCCAGTTGAAATTTACTAAAAATTGTTAACATACACATAGCATAAAAAAACAAAAACGGAAAGATTTAAAAGCCTGTATCCCCAAAAAAAATTCTCTCTCTCTCTCTCTCTCTCATCCTGAGCTAATGGATATTACTAACCTAGTGTGACAGCACAACATTAAGAAAACTTAGGCAGTATTTAAGAAGTGAGGCGGCTGCAGAATAACATTAAAGAATTACAAAAGGCTTTGTGCTGTGAGGAGCACAGCAAACAAGTTGAACACATTCTGAGTGAAAGTAAGATATCTTTATTACTTACAGTACTTCAAGCCTAGTGAAAACAGAAACTGTGACACTGAATCTCTTTCCAGGATTGTAAAAAAAATACACTTCTTATACATCTCCCTTTCATGTCTCCAAGGAAAAGCTATTTTTTTCTCCTGTCCTTGTTTAAAGAAAGAAAAAACAAGATTTAAAAGATAGGTAAAAATGACATTGTTCCAAGGACTCATTGGTTTTAGTGATTAAGATGATACCCTCAGCACTGACAACGATTTAATTTAATCCACAGGGGGCCTGAAATTCACAGAGGAGCAGAACCTGTTCTTCCCCAAGGATATAGCAGGAAACAGGCCAGCTGAGCTGGTTCAAACCTAACAGCCCTTCAAGCTACTGCTGTTCTATATAATTGGCAATGAGATGGCTAAGACATGCTGGGTCCTTTTACACGCAGTGTAGTCAAGGCCAGTAGTCTCCGGTGGGCTACTGTTGACAACAATCTTAAATCTACCAAAATGCTTATCTTGTCCAGATGTAAAGGATTACACATCACCAAATTCCTCTGAGATTATTTTATGATGACTACTGAAGTAAACACAACATCAAAGGCAGTTTCAGTCTGTCACACACGACTCCGATCTTGGATATGTTACGCATATAATAGAGAATGAAAGAAGCCCTTTGGGATATTGTGAGCCAACATGAACAGAGTAACTCCGGGGTCTGTGCAGCCATTAGGTGGTTAACACAATACACATTGATTTGCTCCAGTGTGCCAAACATCATACGCAGTGTATGTCTATCCAGTATTTATGTTGTAATGTCAGATATCATCTGAGAAGCATCACTGTTCACTGATATATACATATTTTACTCCTTGGAACCCAACAGATGATCTTACAGAATGTATAAAAATCTGCATAGATTTAGAAATGTATGCAGTGATGTAATTCCTTCACTGAGCTATTATACTGTATTAGTTATAGCTGTAAATCTCAAAGTGACAGCAGTCAAAGATGACACAAGCCAACTTCATCATTCTTTAATTTAACAGTTCTGACCCTACAATGCTAATTTTTAAATAATACTGCTCAGTAACACTTTAACAAACTCAGAAGCTAAAGTAAAGCCTTCCAAATGCATTCAAGCCAAAAGGCTTACAGACACATACCACAAAATGTGCCTTCATCGGATTGATCGGCACAATCGTTCCTCCCATCACAGATCTGATGGGGGTGCAGGCAGGTGGATGTGTCATTGGCGCAAGGCTGTGTGGGAGGCTCACACACGGATGAGGCGCATAATTCCTCGTCTGAGCGATCGTCACAGTCATTGTCACCATCACAAACCCAGCTTTTACTGATACACTTCCCTGGAAACAGAACCCAGAAATACATCAAATTATTAAACCTAACAGGGTATTTTTAGGTAAGCACATTGATAATCCCAAAAAAAATAAAAGGATATATAAGGGGGACATTTGCATTAAGAAAGGAAGTGTCAGAATTTAAGGATCCTGGGGGAAAGGAATGAATATAACAGCTCTTAAAAGTAATTAGTCCAAATTGATTTTGTTATCACTCAACAATCCACATACAAAACTGTATAATCAGATGAACAATTTCTGCTCTGCTATTGTATGTTTGGCACTGTGAAAAATGCATGTCTTTATGATCATATCCAAATGTTTTCCAGCCTAAAACAGAGCTCTAACAAATCTGCAGCACAATTAATGTGTTATTGTTCCAGTGGTCTTGACAAAGTTTAGGGCAATCTTAAGCCAACAATCAAATGACAAAAGAACAAAACACTTAATGAGTTTTGTTCTTTTTTCATGTTTTTTACTCATGTCTGCTTTTGCAGCAACAGTTATGAAGTGGAATATTAAATCTCTCACTGCAACTAATTTCCTTTGAGCATGGTGTCGGGCAAAATGCCTTGCTATGCATGCCAATAGCTAAATAGATATATTATTCATTTTATTTGGCATTCTTAGTCTCTGCTCAATAATTTTATTTATTTATTTATTTATTTATCTATTCCAGACTAGAGAAAGAATGCACTGATAACAGCTCCTTTGCTGTGCAGGTTACCAAAAGAAGCTATCTGGAGTACTGCACTGATAAAAAAAGTCACTGAGGTTCTCTACTTACCAAGACTTACACTGACCTGAATTTTTGCATGCAAACTTGGCTTGGGGGTCACATGTCCTCTTGATTCCCTGACAGTTGTTCTCATCGCTACTGTCTTCACAGTCTTTGTCCCCATCACAGCGCCAGCGCTCAGGGATACATGTACCATCAGCGCGGCAGTGAAACTCCTCACTGCTGCATTCCACAGGGGGCAATACTGAGGAGATATCATAGATAATACGCCATTTTTCCATATTATTAATTCACTCTTTTTGAGTTTAATTGTATTGCTTGAATGGCTCTACAGAGGATGAAAGTTTAATTGCAAGTGGTGTTTATAACACTAAATTAAGTTATAGTCAACCATTAGCATTTTTAGTTTTGTGCTCTGGTAGAATTAGGGAGTTAGTAAAATAAATTTCATCAACAAAAGATGTCGTTTGAGGATTTTTTTTTTTCCCACAGATAATCAACTGGTGCTAAATACACATTTGCTGAAGCTTGTTCAAACATTTAAGTTGATTACCAAACACCAGTTGGCACATTGCAGCTTCTCAACTGTCTCTTTCAAGAGACAGGTGCTAAAGTTATACTAGACTGCATGACAGTGGCTGGCTGATTTGCTTAAGGCTTCATCATATGTCGTAGACAAACATTCAGAAAAAGGGACAGTATGAGTATGGGACAATGAAAAACAGTAAGCTGGGCAGCCCCCTGGAGACAAACGAAGGCAGAAGACCTTCTCCAGGAGCCGATTTGATGAATGGCTTCCACATTTCTGTGACAAGCTAGTGAGCTGAAAGCATTGCACAGCCCAATCTCAGCTTTCAGGGGTAATTACAAGAGATTAAAAGATTTAAATCTGCAGGGCCATTCTCCAGTGAACATGGATAAGATCAGATCTGCCGAGTAATGGGAGAGAGAAAATTTTTTAAACTTATGTTCTGCAAATTGGGGACATTGCACTAAACCAATTATAAGCAGCTGACTTGATGGCTATCTTCTTGCTCTTCATGTTCATTTGCTAATCGTCTGTTTTACACAGACGTTGTTGTAATGAAACATTTCAGGCTTTTTATGCTACCCATATATATTTTAAAATAAGTGAAAAGTGCCATCTCTGACTGTTGATTGCTCTCATTAAAGGATAATACAGGTGACACACATTCATTATGCCAAATGAAATGCTAAAACACAGTGTCTTACCAGCACCAGAGCCTCCACAGGTCACATTTTCATCACTGAAGTCACCACAGTCATTGTCTCCATCACAGGCCCAGTGTTCAGGGATACACCTACCAGTGAAACACTGGAACTGACCAGTGGAGCAGGCATGGGCACACATTTCCTCATCACTGCCATCCCCGCAGTCATCATCTACTCAAACCAGGGGCACAACCGAACAAAAACAGGGACTTGGACTGACATCAGAGCCTCTTTCTCACCTCAAAAATATTACTTTCATACCATTATCTGAGATTAATTTAATCTCTAGTGCAGAAAAAAAGAGAAAAATTAACAAAGACAGAAGTCACATTTATAAACAATGTAAAGCATATAGAAGTCAGTTACTGCCATTAAAATTAGCTAATTTGACAGTATTAAACAGATTGATCAATTTCTACTATATACAAACTTCCATGCTAATCTATAGATGCTCACCTGAATCACAGCTCCATTTGATGTTGATACACCTTCCGTTTGCACAACTAAACTGGGTAAGTGGCTCGCATGTGGGAAAGGCTGTGGGCAGATAGAGAGACCATGGGGACTGTGCACTCCAAAGACACCGATGCTCCAAACCCAACCCAATATATCACTGTCTGTTTGATGCAGCAGAGCAGAAAGTCCATTTTTCATTTTGCATTTACCTTTGAAATATTGCAAAAGAAGTTTGGCATGACATTGATTGTACTGTCATGTTAATATATTAACCTCTAGGGTGTTTTTTTATTTTATTTTATTTTATTTTTTTATTTTTCTGTTTTGTTGTTTTCTCCCCACAGTAGAACTGGTAGTGTTTGCATATACGTACAGATTACCTTTTGCAAGTATTGCCTACATACCAATAAAAAAAAAAAAAAAATGTGAGTGGAAAATACAAAAGGAAGATGAAAATCACTCTGTAGTTGATTATTTATTTATTTGTCTGTTTATTTATTTTTAACAGTAGGCTCTGTGCACCCTGAAGGTCATGTAAAATGTCAAAGTGAATTATTGGTGTTTTCTCTTTGAGGTTAATGAAAAATAATTCACGAACAATTGGGAATATTGAGCTCACTGAGGCTGTGGAACATAGTCTGAGGCAATAAAAAGGTGTCTGAAAGCAATATTAAGGAAATGGTCAGATTGATGAAGCATCTTTAAGAAAGTGTTAGACTTTTTTTTATATTATATTCATATTTAGTATGTGTGTGTATATATATATGTGGTATAAGGAAAAAGGAAGACTACATTTTGCTCCCATTTTTGCTTGGGGAGCAAAATGTAGTCTTCTTTTTTTTTCCTTATACCACATATTTAGCTCTACTTTACTGTATCGAGCACTGTCTTACGGAAAATCGACTAAGGATT
>JBCNYG010000012.1:34978158-34988201 GCA_039654305.1 Porochilus rendahli | reverse complement strand
TGGGTCTTTGACGCCTCGTGTTTCCTCACCTTCTCAGACAGATGGTGCATGTCGGTGACTGCTGTAGTTGTCCATGCAGGATTTTCTTTTAAAGAAATAATGGATTTTCTCTGTACATTTGCTACTAAACTTGACTGTGACCCGCTGACCTGCTAGTGGTGCGATTCTAGTTTTTTTTTTTTTTTACGTTCGTATGATGAAAGCACGTTAGTGCGAGCCCTCCCAGAACTCATAGAGATTGCATTGTAGTTCCTGAAACTTGAAAAAAACACATTTTACATTAAAGTCTTTGAGAGAGAGCTGGGCGATTTTTCCAACGGCTGAAATCGCCCCAAAAGTGGGTGGTACCTAATGAAGCACGGCCTTACACTGATTGGACAATTTCATACAGAGACAGATTAGTGTCAGAAGAATATGAAAGAAAAATTCCTTCATTTTCCCCCATTGGTGGTGCGTCGCCCAATCGCCCTTATGAAGAAACCGCCCCTGGAGAAATATCAGATGAAATTGAGCTTTTTATTTTATACACAGGTCTAGGTAATTTTGAACTCTTTGCCATGCTCCTCAAACCATTCTGGAACAATTTTTGCATTACATTGCTGAATAAGGCTATTGCCCTAGGAGATTACTGTTACAATGATGCAGTGAACTTGGTTTTGTTAGGTGGTATGTATCAAAGTAACATTGCAAAGATATTAGCAATTCTGTGCTTTGATTGGTGGCAACCCTAGGATAATGGCTCATTTAAAAAATACATTAATTATTTAAAAATGCAGAAATGGTCGTAACTCATTTTAGCCTGAAGTTGTTTTGTCTTACAAACCAGAAAATAGAACAAAAATATTCCACTGAGCTTCGCCTCGTGAGTTGTAATAATTAATACACACACACACACACACACACACACACACACACACACACACACACACACAAAGACACACACATACACATTTGGCATCTGCTCCAACCATTTCATTGTACTTTTCAAAAGTCTATATCATAGATGTCAAACTTAACCATGGGCCTGCTGCCTTGTTTAATGTGGCCTGCAAGAGCGGTCAAAAAATATGATTATCATACATTCTTTACATCAACCATTACCATGAAACCTACTTCATCATCCTTCCACTAGGTGGTGGCAACGTAAACAGCTAGTCATTTATGACTCAAGAAAGATTGCACGCTAGCTTGTTGCTGTTAAGCCCTTTTAGAATAGATGTTTATTATTCAGCTTTCAATCACTGTAAAATTTAGTGATGTGGCCCTCCGTGAAAATGAGTTTGACATCCCTGGTCTATATCAAGAAGCCCATTCAGTGTTTGAATTGATGAACAGATACTGTACTATCTCACTAGTTATCAAGTATGTGTACAATATATGTTGTCAATATGACTGCTCATAATAACAACAAAAACTTTCTTAAGGTACTTTATATAGGATTTATGTGAAGGTGCTTACCTTGCTGACTCTGTGCATCAAACACTCTGAGGCCAAAAAGAGGAGGTCTTTCACTTCTTAACAGTGTGACTTCCCCAGAAAGCAAATCAAGCTGAAATATGGAGGCATTCATATATTCAGTCCAGAAAACCGAGTTTCTGTAGTGTGAAATTCCAAACGGGTGATTCAGCTCCTTGCCATTGTACACCACCTCAATCAAACAAAACACAAAGATAGTTAACTGGAGTTGTAGATACAGCAATGAGTCAAAAGGTGTGTTTTTTCCTCCTCATACAACATTGTTCTTTCAACCTCTTTTAATATTTTTGCCCGGCTTACTATTCAGTAATTTAATTTACCACAGGTCTGTAGTAAATGAGTCCATAATGAACCATCAGGCTGTAAATAAATAAATCTGTGCGGTTTCCTTAGTAATCCTACCATTCTGCCGGTGCCATTGAGGTAGATTCTCTCAATGTGGTCATAATAAGCATCACACCAGTACATTATGCTGCTCCCATGGTCCAGGGTGAGTCCATTGGGCCACAGCATGTTAGAGGTGACAAATATCTTACGGTGAGAGCCATCCATCCAGGCCTTCTCAATTCTGCCAATGCTGTCATTTACCTCATCCTCCTCCCAGTCAGTCCAGTACATCCAGCTGAAACAGACCAGCAGGTAAATGGTGTTGTACCATTATTCTGAGAGGGTAATGTAGGATACTAATCAGAAGGTTTAACACAACAAAGCTAAGATAGGTAGCAGGTCACTGTGATCTGTTGTTCAACATAATAAAACCAAATGACACCAGTGCGCCAATGCTGTCAGAGTAGATTAAGTCATTAATACACAGCAGCATTTGAAACTGCTTGGCTTGTTTTCTTAAGCCCCTTCATTAGCATGCTACATACTTGTTAAAAGTAAGTGGTCATTCTCAGGGGTGCAGTGTTATTTCAGATATGGACAGGTCAGTGTTTGGACAAGATCTTTCCTTTAGTATGTGTAGCTGAGTATTTTGTGTCCAAACATATCCTTTTTGCCCTTTTGATGGAATTTCATTATATTTTCACTGCATAAGGTACAAAGGTTTTAAAGAATCATTTACATGATTTCAAGTAAATAAAATAACCGGAAATAGTATGAAGCATGTGCCTTGTCTTAAATTTAATTGACTGAGGGTAATTAAGTGAATGAGGAAGCAAGTATGTGACTGAGTGAGGAAGAAAGTAAGCAAGAGAGAGTTAGTTGGTCAGAGAGTGAGCAAGTGAGTGAATGAGTGAGGGACTGAATCTGCGAGTGGAGTGGAGTGGAGTGAGTGGGTAAGCAAATGAGTGAGTGGCTGTCTCTGTGTTCATGTGTGAATCAATTAGTAGGTGTGAATGAGTGAATCGATCGGTAATGAGTCAGTGTGAATAAGTGAAATAGTGTGAATGGGTAAATAAATCAATAATTTTGAGTGAGAAAAAATAAGAGAACAAGTGATGCTTGTAGCATAAGGCTTGTTTCCTTCACTTTAAGAAAAGATGACTCAAAATAATGATCAAGGCAAATTACCATTACCAAAGAGAATTGTTGATAATTGCATACTTTCCTTCCTCTGCAAATCTACTGAAAATCATACCCACCCCCCAAAACAAAAAATCAAAAAACAACAACAACAAAAAAAATTATAGGTCTTGCACAATTACGCAGCAACGATTTCAGCACTATTTGTATTTGTCCCAGATAACTTTCAATCACTCTGGGAGCTTAAAGCACTAGAGAGGACGAAAGTGACAATAACATAAAAAATGGAAAAAAGGAGAGTAAATGGGTTGAGCCCAAATTGGAAAAAGGACAGATAACAATGTTGGAGGAATAACTAAGTCAGGCAAGTTAATTCTTATCATTTTAAGGCAGGCTATCAGTGGCATGGAGTGGGAGTGAGTGAGCGAGAGAGAGAGAGAGAGAGAGAGAGAGAGAGAGAAAGATACTTTGCACGAAATATATAGGAACAGGTATCAGGACAGGTGGCTGTTATTTCAGCAGGGCAAGCCCATCAAGCAGGGCAGATAGAGATCACCGTGCAACCTGTTTACCTGACCAGTGGTTACTTTCTATTCACAGGGCCTCAACTGATCGAAGGTCTAAACCAACATTTGATTAAATTTCTGTTTGATTCAATTCCTGGTGTGTTTTTAAATATATTGCAACAGCATTGTCAATGGAAATGCAAATTATTTTTGACTGTTTATGTATGTATGTATGTATATCAGGAAAACAATGAGCCTCATTCATCAATATGTTTTTAAATTTGTTCTTAAGAATATAATTTTTAAAATGTCTATGTTGGATTGATGATATGGTTTTAAAGTTCGAAATTGTTCACAGATATGCTCTTAGAATGATGTACAATATGAATGATGAATGATTCATGTACATGTCCAAATTCAGGCTCACAGTAAAGTTTGTTCTTGTGGATGTTTCTGTTCCCATGACTGCTGCAGATTCCATGCCTGAATCAATGCCTGAACCTGTGCCCTAGTCCAAGTTTGAGCCTAAACCTTGATCTATGCCCTTGCTGGTACCCACTCCGTAATCTAGATCTGCAACTCATTGTAAATGTGTCATGTATGTCACGCGTATGTGTTATGGTCCTTTCTGCCTCTGCTTTCTCTGCCCAGTTTGACTTTGCTAATCACTGTACTTTTATCTGCTCTTCCTATGTGACGATAGATTTACCCTATATTAGTGTTTCCTTGCTGTACATGCTGACTTTTGTAAACACCCAATACACACACTACGAGAACATGTTTATGCTAAAAGAAAATATGCTAATGAGCACAGGCCTAATAGTAGTTACAGAAATTGCCCTTAGCCAACAGAGTCCATACTCATCAAGTGTCAGGTCTCTCAGCATTTGGGCAAAAGCCTGTGCTCGCTGACTCTTAATATCCTGGAGCACAGGTCTTCTTATACATAGCTGTCTGCTCTAATGTAGCACCTCCCCCTAACTTATGTTAGTCCAAGTTCTCTTTACTGCCTGTCAAAACAGTGCACATCAGAGCTCTGTGAACATTGCACGCAGTTACACTTTCCAGTTGCTGTCAGAATCTTGGCTGCTCCTGCCAGTTGATTTTCACTCAGTTATGTAGTTGGATGGCAATGATTTGAAGACTTGATGAAGCGCTACGAACTCAAAAATGAATGTTTTTTAAGATGATTCCAACAGCTTTCACTTATCTGAACTTGCTCCTATGGTAGCATGGCAAATTTTACAAAAGTAAATAAACACAAAGGTACAACATTCAGACTTCTTACAGAGTACAGAGTACTCATTTGAACAAACTTGTTTATACAACCCCTGGCAAACAGTATGGGATCACCACTCTTGGAAGATGTTCATTCAATTGTTTAATTGTGTAGAATAAAAACCCAATCACAGACATTCACAAAACTATTTTCATTTAACATTCCAACATTCTGGCTTTATGAAACACTTACAAAAAAAAAAAAATTGTTGTCAATTGCAACTGTTTTTACAGATCAAACAGAGGAAAAAAATATGGATATGGACAGAAAATTCACAACAAAACAAATAAGGAACAAATGGGCAGAAAGTGGAGTCCGTGCCTGTAAAAAATTGCCTAAAAAAATGGGATTTACATCCAGAAAAGCCAAACGAAAACCATTATTGACATCTAAACAGAAAAAACAAGCTATCAGTGGCTAAAGAAAAGCAATCATGGCCTGTGGATGACTGGATGAGAGTGAAATTCAGTGATGAATCATGGATCTGCATCGGGAGGGTGATGATGCTGGAACTTTAGTTTGGTGCCATTCCAATGAAATGTATAAAGACAACTGCCTGAAGAAAACATATCCACAATCATTAACGATACGAGGTATGTCACATGAAGGTAGGCGAGAAATAACAGTCAATAAATGCACAAGTTTGTATTGAGATTTTGGCCTCTTATTCCATCAGCTAAAAGAATGTTTAGTGATGATGAGATTATTTTTCAGGATGATAATGCGTCATGCCATTGGGCAAAAGCTGTGAAAACTTTCCTTCAAGAAATAAATACATAAAATGTCATTGGCATGGCCTGCAAATAGTCAGGACTTCAATCCTATTAAAAATCTATGGTGGAAATGAAAGAACATGGTCCACAACAAGGTTCCAACCTGCAAAGCTGATCTGGCAACTGCAATAAGAGAAAATTGGAGCCTGACTGATGAAAAATTGTTTGTCGTTAGTTAAATTAGTGCCTCATAGAATTCAAGCTGTTATAAAATTGAGAGGTGGTGCAACGAAGTACTAGTGGTGTTTTTGTTTGGTGATTCCATAATATTTTCCTGATAATTGAATGATTCCATATTTTTTTTCTCTGCTTGATCTGTAAAAACACTTGCAATTGACTACAGTTTTCTTTCTTTTTTAAATTATTGTTTCATAATGCCAGAAGGTTGGAATGTTAAATGAAGATAGTTTTGTGGCATGTCTGTGATTGTTTTTTATTTTTTTTCTACACAATTAAACAATTGAACAAACATCTTTCAAGAGTGGTGGTTCCATACTTTTTGCCAGGGGTTGTGTGTGTGTATGTATTAGATCACAGTATAAAGTGTTTATAGCAACTACCTACAACTGCAAACACCAGAAGCAAAAGAGTTGACACAGTCAACAGAGTGATTGTACAACCATAAAAGGCAAGAAATGAACAGCAGGTGTGACAGGTGTCCTCGCACTGTCAAGCAGACTCTTAAAAATAATCCCTTTTTAAGGCAATCAATTTTGCAGAAAACTCCAAGTGAGTGGAGCACCGCTGTGATGTACAGATAAAACTAGGAAAATTAGAATATTATTCAAAAGTTCATTTATTTCAGTAAAAAAAGTTAAAAGGTGAAACTAATATAAACTCATTCCATGCAAAATGAAATATTTCAAGCCTCTATTTGTTATAATTTTGATGATTAGGCTTACAGCTTATTAAAACCCCAATTCCAAAATTTCAGAAAAATGTAAATATTGTGAAAAGATTCAATATTGTAGGAACAAAGTGTCACACTCTAATCAGCTAATTAATCCAAAACACCTGCAAAGGGTTCCTGAGTCTTTAAATGGTCTCTCAGTCTGGTTCAGTAGAATTCACAATCATGGGGAAGACTGCTGACCTGACAGTTGTGCAGAAAACCGTCATTGACCCCCTCCACAAGGAGGGAAAGTCTCAAAACGTAATTGCAAAAGAAGTTGGATGTTCTCATAGTGCTGTATCAAAGCACATTAATAGAAAGATAAGTGGAAGGGAAAAGTGTGGAAGAAAAAGGTACACAACAGCAGGGATGACTGCAGCCTGAAGAGAATTGTCAGGAAAAGGCCATTGGCCTTCAAATGCAGTATTCCTCTCGTCAAGCTGCTCCTGAACATCAAACACATGGGATCGAACAATGCAGAGTTGTTATGAAGCATCCTGGTCTTCCATAACACCTCAGCAGTGCCACAGGCTGATAGCATCCATGCCACGCCACACTGAGGAAGTAATTTATGCAAAAGGGGCCAAAACCAAGTACTGAGTACATATACATGATTATACTTTTCAGAGGGCTGACATTTCTGTATTTCATGTAATATTATAATTTTCTGAGATTTTGGATTTGGGGTTTTTTATTATTACAAATGAAATTATTACAAATGAAGGCTTGAAATATTTCACTTTGCATGTACTGAGTCTATACTATATATTAGTTTCACCTTTTACGTTGAATTACTGAAATAAATGAACATTTGCATGATACTCTAATTAAACTGTATGAACACATGATGGTATATGAAGGCAACTTGGTGAGCGTTTGGCAATCAGTCAAAGAATAACTGACATAGCTGCAACAGTGGCAACAAAGATTACTGTTTGTGAACTGTTTGTGAACTGTTCATAAAATACTCACCAGATTATCACCAAAAAGTTGCTATTAAGTCAACAGCAAATCGTTAATTAGTATCTCACCGACTGACAGATACTTAGTGAGTAGTTCAGTCATCAAAAAAATGGAGAACAGCTGTTGTCAAGCATTAATCACTTAGTGAGCTACTCACCTTAATTAAAAGAAACAAAAACAAAACAAATTTAAATTAAACAGTTAGAAAAACAAACAAACAAACAAAACAAACCCACCAACCACCAAAAACCCTGGAAAATGCTGTTCTTAAGACAGTTGCAGTGCTTTCTTCTGACAGTTACAAAGAACTAACCCTGGAAATGCCTTCCGAAAATATTGGATACATGTCTGCTGTGATGACCTGGCAAGCTGTCCAGGATGTACTCTGCCCTCGCCCAGAGTCGGTTAAGATAGGCGCCAGCCTCCCCATGACCCTAATTGGGATTAAGCGGTTCAGAAAATCAATGAATGAATGTATTCCTAATTGACCAATAAGCATCTAACTGCCAGGTATGCTAAGATGCAGGTGCAGAGGTCTGAATTTTATAAATGCTAAAAGAAATGTTAATGATGCTTAAATACTTCCTCCCTTAGCATTGGGTACATTGGACCATCTTTTAGAAAAGGAAAGATGATGCTGTCCCACAATCTTTTGCAGCAGCACCATTTAAAGACCCAGATCGATAAGATCTGCCCTTGCATAATTACTTAGCCCAGTGTATGTGCAGTTAGGTGCTTTTAGCAATGCACATGCATTTTCTAAAGTTCTTATGAATTCACTTATATGGCTTTACTTGACCTCATTATGTGTCACAGCAGTCACAATGGACAAAGCTGTCATCATATAAAATGTGTCACCACTTCATTACCAATAAGCTTTAAGAATTAACTAGCACAATGGTACATGTTTCATTTCATTTAGTATAATAATAGTACTAATAGTAATATGGCAGCATGGTGGTTAGCATGTCAGTCTCATAGCAAGTTGCTGGGTTCAAATTCTGGCTCAAAGAAGGCATTTCTGTGTGGAGTTTACCTGTTCTCCCAGTGCTTACATGGGTTTCCTTCCACAGTCCAAAGACATGCACATTAGGCTAATTAGCTGTTCCAAATTGCCCCTTAGTGTGAGAGTGAATGGTTAGTAAGTGTGTTGGCTTTGCACAGTGAGCCTTTTAGGGCATACACTGCCTTCACCCGTGTCGGCTGAGATAGACTCCAGCTTCCCCATGACCCTAGAAGGATTAAGTGGTTTGACAAATGGATGGATTTTCATTTACTCAAAGTCCTATTAGGGTTCCGGGATGGCTGAAGGCTATCTCAGCCATCACTGCATGAAGCCTGGGTACAAATGGATGGATAAATCACACCAATACTACCACTACTACTAATAATAATAGTAGAAGTAGTAAAAAAAAATTATAATAATAATGCAATACTACTACTACTACCTATAATAATAATTAGCATTATTATCATTGTTGTTGTTACATTGTTGCATTTTTGAAAAAATTATAAAAAAGAAAAGTGTGTACTGTAAGAGTTCTAACCACATTGCCAATTAAATTTGAAGTCCAGCACATAAACAATGGATGAATGAGACTTATTGCAGGAGCTGCAAAAACCGGGGGCTTTATAGTTTTTTTTAGGTAAGTGAGAAACTTGCACACTGTGTAGATTTACATTAGCTAGAGAGCATTTATTTTCACACTATGTGTTTCCCTAGAGAAGAGAGCAATGTCACTTTATCACTGTCAACCACCATGGCTCCAGAGCAGGACAAGAGCAAAATGGACATCTATAACAGCCAAAACAAATCTGCCAACAGCAGTTTGCAGCCCAGTTCAGTCAATCTATACAGACTTTAGATTTGAATCTTCAATTAGGGAATCTGTTATGTCCCATTGCTATATAGAATTAATGCAACAAATAAGTTTCCTTCAGGTACTCCAGTTTCCTCTCACAAGACATACACATTAGGCTAACTGGCTGTTTTAATTAGCCCCTAGGTGTGAATGTGAATAGTTGTGGGTGATGGCCATGCGATGGTCTGGCAAGTTCAGGGTGTACCCTGCCTTCACCCAGTTTTGGCTGAGATTGGCAACAGCATCCATCCCCCCATCCCCCCCAACCCCCTCCCCCACCCGCCTTTCACCTGAATTTAGCTGGGATTGGTGCCAATTTTGTCCATGAACACGATGGATAAGTGGTACAGATAATAGACTAATGGATGCATTGTTCAGGTTCTTTTTATGTACACAATGCCTATTATTACCCCTACTATCAGGTTATATTTATAGATTTTTTTTTCTTCTGTAATGCAAAAATAGCCTGAAAGCTGAATAATACTTACCAAAATGAACTCTAAGTGGTAGACAGAGGCAAGTGGCAGTAATGTACAAAACAAATATAACTATTTGACCATTGTAGCCTATTTCGTGTTGCATTATCTCTGCTATCAGATTCAGCACTGGGATGAGTGTGGTGCTATTTTAGCAGAACCTGATTGTGTTGTTAGTTTTTCTCTTTTTTTTCCAAATAAGGCTAAATTCTCAGAGGAGATCTGGGCCAGCATGAGTCACATCTCAAGTGGCTCTCTCACTACAGCTTTATGTCATTTCTTCTTGACAGAATGCTATGAGCACACACTCACACACATGCTGTATGCATGTCATCTTTTATTATATATA
>JBCNYG010000012.1:34767665-34780133 GCA_039654305.1 Porochilus rendahli | reverse complement strand
CCTCGCCCAGAGTCGGCTGAGATGGGCACCAGCCTCCCCGCGACCCTAATTAGGAATAAGTGGTTCAGAAAATGAATAAATGAAAAAAATGGTCCTAACCTTAACATGCTGACATGCCAAGCTCACATAGTGTCATAACACCACCCATGCAAGCACAAGAAGAACATGCAAGAACAAGTCCACACAGAAACACCCTTGCTAAGCCCAGGACCTTATTGTTGTGAGGTCAACGTGCTAACCAATACTTCACCGTGGCATCCTTACATGAATAGACTTGTGCATTTTGTTACCAGCATTTTTCAAAAATGTTATTGGGCATTTTGATTTTATTTTTTCTATTATACAGAGTTTTCAGAAACGTTCCAGCCAAATACAGAGTAATTTATGGCTAGAGGAAGTGCTGACACCAGTTATTGTGGCGTACACTGAAAGCTGCTCTGATTGAATCCAGGGGTGTCTAGTATATGAAAGAAGCTCTTCACAGTACTGACACTGGAGCAACCACAAAAACTGCTTTCATACAGCTTCACAAAGATGAAAATAAAAGAGCTGAGAAAAAAGTTTCTCTTCAGAACTTCACAGGGTCATATTATCTTTTTTATTTTTTTCCTAACTGGCTGAAGAAGAACCAAGTCACATGGTTTAAGGGGTCACGCTGAATTAATGCCCCTGGATCACCAGTGTACTGACTTTCTGATTGGTTGGGCTGATCAGAGACACGGGTTACTTCAAATCTGACCAAAAAAGGGATTTTTCGTACTACTGAGAATCTCCCCAACCATCTGGGGAAATGACTGACATGTCACGCAGCTTTAGGAAGGAATTTTGCAAACAAGGTCTGGTATTAAGACAAATCCCAAAACACGGGAATGCCAAATTTCAGGGGATGAAGAGAGCGTAAGCCTGGATACAGGACAGGAGAGACTTTATAACAGAGAGATTTATGCACTACAGTGCAACTAAAACTGCCACAACAACTGTTTTTTGGACAATATATTGTCTCAGAAACTATCATGATTAACGATACTATTGTCATTTAATTTTTTTTATAACAGAAAGAAAGAATATTTAAAAAAATTTTTTTGGTCCACAGATATAATCATTAATCCTACTAGAGTCACAGGAAGGCTGGGGCCAAGACATTATTGCTGTGAGACAGACCTGCTAAGCACTACGCCACCGTGGCACAATTTGACCAGAGCTCTGCGCCACTCAGCTTTTATTGTTTGTTTATCCTGATATTAATTGGGCGTTAAAAGACACTCTTGGCATGAACATCGTTGGATATGTCCCTGGAAAACTTTTTTTGATGAAATGGGAAGAACCAGAGATAATGAGGATAAAAAGGATGTCCCGGCTGAACGCAGAGAGGGTCTACAACATGGCGGCCATGCCTGAACCCAAGTCTCCGACAAACTCGACCCGGCATTGCTGAAGCCCTTAACCTGATGGTTGCCAACATTATAAAAGTAATCGATGGGAAACTCAGTGCCCTGGCCGAAACTAACGGCAAACAGGCTGTGGAGCTCCAGGCCGTGGGTAAGAGACCAGATGAAGCGGAAGCTAGAGTGCTAGCAGTTGAAAACTCCAATATGGCACAAGAGCCGCGGATTGTTGAGCTGGAAAAGCGTGTCCAGGCCCTGTCGGAGGGTCTGGATATGGCTGGAAATTACAGCAAATGTCTAAATATTTGGGTCGTCAGTTTGCCAGAGGATACCGAAATGGGCCAGCTGGTGGAGTTTTTTGAGTCATGGCTGCCTAGTGTTCTTACGATGACTACTAAAGCCGGGCGGTATAAGCTGGAGAGGGCCCACCGCTCCCTCGTGCCTAAGCCGGACCAGAATAAGGCCCCGAGGGTGCATATGCAATTCAACTCGTTTACAGATAAACAGAGGGTGATGGAAGCGGCGCGTCGGTTAAGCAAAGACGGCAGATTAGTGTACAACAGATCCAGGCTTTCATTGTTTAATGATTTCTCTGCGGCGATGAAGAAACGTAAGGCGTACGATACGGTGAAACAACCGGTGTGGGAGCGGAGGATACCCTATGCCATGCTCTTCAGGTATGCGACTATGTGGATTCTCTGCCCAGATGAGAACCCTCCGGGGTGCGGATCTTATACCTCTTTTTCGTTGTTGGTTGTTTTTCCACTCTCGCGGGTTGGCCCTGCACAGACTGTAAACACCATTTAAATAACTTTGGTCATCTCTAGCCGAGTGGCGTGGCTGCTTGAGATATGTTCATCACGTCACGTCACAGTATTTTGATTACTTCAGTGAGGAGGATCTCCTCAGGTTTCTGAAAGTACTGTTTGTTACTGCCTGTCCGCTCGCTATTGTGTGGTTGAAAGGTGTTTGTATGGTGAACAGTCTCTGTATATTTGGGACCCTTTGTTTTTGTTTTTTAGGTTCTTATATTAATGCCTGTTCGGTGCATGTTATTTTTTATGCTGTGTATGATGCATGTGATCTGAGATCTGAGCTAGATAGTGAGGCGTTTTCCATCCCCCTGGAGTTTATTATTGAACAGGCTGGGGGTTTATTATCATGGATCTGGTTCGGTTATCCTGCTTTTATAACCATTAAGGTATCTCATGGCCATGTCTAATTTGGATGCCATCAAGATTTGCTCCTGGAACATCCAAGGTCTTCAAAAACCTACTAAGAGAGGGGCAGTTCTGTAATTTCTGAAAAAAGAGGGTGGTTCCATTGCTCTCCTTCAGGAGACTCACTTAGAGCTGTGAATTTCAACCACTGTGCCGTGGTGTTCAAAATAAAGCAAGGACAGTGAGCTCGAGGCGATACAGTGAAAGATTGTCTTTTGTTCGGCTTTACTTTACCGGGAATGTAACGACACAGACTCCGTTGTGCTCGGTGTGTGGCGAGAGGTCCACCAGTGTCGCGGTGCCGAGCAAGCGTAAAGCCATCTCCAAACGAAGCTCCCATTACTTCAAAACAAGCAACTTTTATGAGAAAAACTACAAAGGTAAAGAGCCCTCAAAGCGACGTAGCTGCTGAACTTAAAGCTAAATAAAAAAGTCCCACGCTGTGGCAGAGACGGTAATTCTACCTGCCTGCAGAGCCGCTGTACACGAGACGCTCGCTGAGGAAGAGCTCCGTGTGTTCATCTAAACAGGCCCAGGATCCACACCGAGGGAGTTTAATCCATATCGTGATTACACACAAACTGTATTAAGCTACAGAGTGTCGTTCTGTAACATATTTGCTTTGTGTTGCCGCAAGATTTGTTCGATGTAAAAAATGTGCCGTTGCTCAAAAAAGGTTGAAAAACACTGCCTTACATGACGCCGCTCCCATTAACAATATTTCATTGGTTCAAGGTAATTCGCCAGAAAGTCTTTCTGTGATGTTTTGCAGTGACTGACTACTAGGTGAAAATTGTAACCCAGATAACACCAGCAAAACTCCCACCACAAGATAACCAAGGTGTATTTTTTAATATGTCACCAATCTGGATGTAATCCACAGTCCGACACCAGAATTCTCGCTCACTTCTTTACTGAACCGCTTTATCCTACGGCTGTCGTGGGGAGGCTGGAGATAAACTGCTTTTACGTGGCCGGCGGGAACGAGTTGCCACCGAAACAGTTTATGCCGTGAGCAAATTGCACCCTCTTTCCATCTTGTTAGCAGATTAACTCTCACTCAGCGGCAAGCAGGAAGCTACAGAGACAACACACGAGACCACAGGAGATGAAACTCCCATCTGCCACGGACGCCCGTGGAACAACCTAGAACCCTGATGGACACTTCTCCGCACGCATAAACCCTCCATAAACCCTACTGGTCACCAGTTGTGTTCAGAGCACAAGCTGCATCCGGAACAAGATGTTCTAGAACAAACTGCACTATCTGGAAAAGTGGAACGAGTTGTGCCCACTGGCATCGCGTCTTTACGGCACAAGTGTCCGTGTGAAAGCAGCTTTTTAAAGGGGATTGTTGTTGGGGAAGTGGTGGCCTGGTGGTAGGATGCTGGATTACCAAGGTCGGGGGTTCGAGCCCCACTATCAGCTGGTTGTCACTGCTGTCCCCCCAGTGGAGCTAACTGGGTTATCGAATGCCGGCCGTGTCTCTCACTGTCTGTGGTGAGAGGAATGTAAAGACCCATCGCTCATTTTCATCAAGAGTAGCTGCATAGCCGTCAGCGTGTTTCTGCCCTGCGATGGTCTGGCGAGCTGTCCAGGGTGTACTCTGCCCTCACCCAGAGTCGACTGAGATGGGTGCCAGCCTCCCCGCGACCCTAATTAGGAATAAGCGGTTCAGAAAATGAATGAATAAATTCAATTTTGAAAAACTCTTTTAGAGTAAGGTCAAAAAATGGTATTCGTCTTTATGATTGCGGCAGTAGTTATATCATATTTCATGCACTTGCCATTTTCTAGAAGGACATCTAAATTATTGGGAGAGTGTGTTTTAAATGCCTTGTGGCCTTTCCTTGAGATTAAATACAATCCTACCTATCGTCAGCACCAAATGAAGCGTTCAGAGCAAAGGGGAGGTGAAGTCACACCATTAACAGGATTGTGAACAGTTTTGTGCAAAAACATGTTAATGGAACTAAGTAACAGCAAAAATGGGGTGTTTTCAATCAACCTATTAAAATGATTACCTCTCACTTGACTCCAGTATGACCATCTTAAGGTTCTGCAAGAGTGGAGGTATGTCCAGCTGGGACTTGTTTATTTAATATGCTTCATTTCATATTAAGGTGACTTAAGCTTTGATTTATTTTCACCACTTCAGATTCAAGGAAGCAGCATATAAAATGGTTAAAACATAGTCCTTTTGAGTGGCTGAATCATGTGGAAATCATTGATCATACACATACGCAAAATGATTACTATGAGATGCTGACTGGGATATATTCCAAAGAAGACACTTGTATAACTCATAAATGAGCACATTAAAGTGTTTGGCAAACTGAAACTAAAACATAATTTGAGATCAACTCAAAAAAACAGTGGTTTATTTACAGTGTTATTCCTTCCTTGAAGTCTCATATAAGTATACAATCTGTAGATCATATTTTAGTCTTTTCACCTATTTCAAATCAAACAAATGAGCTTAAGTAATCAGTAAAAAATATTGTAAATAATGTCTTATGGGCGGCTTGGTGGCGCAGTGGTTAGCATGTCCTCACAGCAAGAAAGCCTGGGTTTGATTCCGGGGCTTATGTGTTTCTGTGTGGAGTTTTCATGTTCTCCCCATGCTCGCGTTGGTTTCCTCCGGGTAATCCAATTTCCTCCCACAGTACAAAAACATGCACAGTAGGCTAATTGGTGGTTCCAAATTGCCCCTAGGTGTGACTGAGAGTGTGAATGCTTGTATGGGTGTTGGCTTTGAAATAGCCAGGCGAACTGTTCAGGGTGTACTGAGATAGGCGCCACCCTCCTCGCGACCCTAATTAGGATTAGGTGTCTTAGAAAATAAATTAATGAATAATGACTTATGTTATCTTTTGGAAATTAAACAATTCTGAGGGTTGCCAACACTTATACAGCATTTGCCAGCATTGATAGATGGCCACAAATGAAACATTTAAGTAGCTTTCCCACTGCACATAGGTTACTCGCTGGCATGAACAACAACATACAGGAACTTGTAAAAGCAAATACCAACGAAATCAAAACGAAATTCAGCGTATGGCAGCAAATGACAAAAATTGTCCATATGCTGCCATATGCTGGGACAATGCGTCACAGTGTGAAGGCCGCTTTACATTTAGATCACTTTAGCTAGAATGCTAAAGTGGCTGATATCAAAGTGTACTTCAGAGGACTATTCCAACAGCTGCCTCCACAAAGATAAATGTTCCATGCAAAGGCCCTTCTTTGACATTGGGGGTAACTGCATTCTCCTAGCTACATCGATTTCACTATTCATCAGGAGAATATCACCAAGATTCACAGCAGAGTGGTTGAATCTAGCCCGAGGTCATAATGAACACCGTATGCAGGAAGCACATTAATTCAGTTTGCTCCCACAGTGGTAAGCAGCTCAGCATGTAAAGATTGTCTCGGACTGTCCATCAGCAGATCCATAAAATGTTATTACAGGCTATGATATGCCAGGCCTGATAGGAGGAATGGGCATTTTTTGTTATATTCATTTGCTTGGTTATATAGGCCTTCAGAGGGAACTGCATGTTCCCTAAATCCTACACAAACATGCTATAATGTTGTCTGACATACTTCAACATTTAGCATGGGTTAAACAATTTTTACATTTACATTTTACATTGCTTAAATAAACATACACACACACACACACACACACACACACATATACATATATATATATGTATATATACCACATTTATCAAACTTGCAAACCATGACTGTGACTTCTCAAAGAAATGGCATAGTAACGAAACCGATGGCATAAAATCACTCATTTTCGCTCAAAAACGTCAATGAGAGCAGGCTGTATTCATTGATTAAATCTTCTAACTTTCACTCTCTCATGCACTGAGATTACTTATAACAGAGCTGATGTTCCAAAAACTGTACGCTTACAGTTGCAATGATTTTTAAGCAAGAAATTCATTTACGGTCTGACAGGCTCAAATGTCTATGCTGGATTTCATGCTCTGACGTTCTACACTGCCCACTAGTGCCAAGTGTATGTAAAATTAATTAGATTTGGACAGCGATTATACGTGTGTGACAGAGTTGACATAGTTTTGGGGACATAACTTCATATGCTCGAATATCCAAAATGTACTAATTTTCTGTCTTTGTACATATTCAGCATAAATTGTCAACATATAAAGGTATGTTTATAGAGGAACAGATCTGGGCAAATCCAATTTATTATCTCTTTTAAAAATAATTTGGTATATAAATAGTGTGACATAAAACATGCATTTCTATGAGAATGACCCGAATACACTTTTGGTACACAATTCTGCATCTTCCCTGTTCTATACATAAAAAAATAAAAACAGTCAGGCAGTTCTTCTACAGGTCGAAGCAATTCGATCACTGCCACCTCTTGGTTAAGGAAAGTCACTCACAACTAGGGTTAGTAACATGAAATGTGTTACACAGCCTTAGTGCAATTTGGAAAGGCACTTGATCACCCTACATCCAGAGATTAATGGTGTGAAATGTCACAAGGAATAAGGTCATGCACTGAGAAAGCTCACTGGGAGTGTGGGACAACAGCGCTCTTCAGTGTTCCCACCCAACTCAAAAAGGTGGAAATCGGAGGACAGGTGGCTTTTTTATGGAACATTAAAGATAACGGGAGACTATTTCCTCAAAGAGTCCCACAAATTGCTCCACATGTGCATGACAGTGTGTCCAGAAAACAGAGTAAATAATCAAAGACTGCAAAATTGCATTGTGCAATAATATATCAGCTCTAGTTTCCTACCAAAAATCACGAGTTGAGTGAGACAATATGTTAGCTTGGGTACAGGAGTGCCTGAAGCTAGAGCATGACTCCTGAACCTCATTAAGGTGGTTAGTGGTCCCATTAGTGGGCAATGTGCCATTAGATTCACTATAGTGAGCTTTCATTTTCATTTACGATGAGAAAGACCTTCTAGGAATTGTATACATCCTTCACAGCCGAGAGCATAAGCATTTATATGTACCTGTTGTACTTTCTTAATGTGTACAAATTAAAACTGGAACAAAATACCACTCTTTTTCTTAATTTCTGAGCTCAGAGACAAATCAAACACACATTGTATGGGACAAACTGTGGAATGACTTGCCCCTTTACATGACACAGGCTCCCTTGCTACCAATCTTTGAATCTTCTCATTTTCTTCTCCCTGGCCTTTTGGGCCTCCTGAGGGATTTTATCTATTTTGGTTTCATGTTTTTCTAATTTCTATATTCATCTGTTGTTTTAATATGTATTTAATTGTTTTTATGTTTTAATCCTTTGTATAGCACTAAACAACAATATTTAGTTATAACAAAAATAACAGTCTCTTTTTGAAGGAAAAAAGTCAATATTTATTGTGGCCACCCTTTCTTTGATTACAACATTTAACCTTTCAGGCAAAGTGTTTGCATATTCTTTAATTTATTCACTCGCTAAACCATAAATTGCTATTTTCAATCTTTTTGTTTATTAGCCATACTTTTACCTCAATATACTTGTCTGAATGATTTTTTATTTGGTTCTCATTACCTACAGTAGCATTATTCAATACATTTTCACCCAAAAATTAAAGAGAACTGTTTTTTTACTTCTTTTTTAGAAGGCCTTTTAGACAAAATCTTCACTGCACACTATTGTACCACTTGGTTCTGCCACTATTAAAAGTTCTTAAATGAAAACACATCACACAATTGCACTGTGCTCAGTCCAGATACTTATGAGCCCAGCGAAGTCAGCAGTGCTTTTAGACACAATTAAACAAATGACATTAGTCTCACATACACACTTTTCTGGCACTCAACAATATTTTCTTATCAGGAATTGGTTCTTAGCTACAGACAGAATCTATGAACACGAAAGAGCATTCTTATGTACAAATGGGTGCTGAAATGATGCCACAAAAATCACTACTAGTCATCTTTTTTAAGTTTTCTTCAGTTTTTATAATCCATAATTCAAATTCAAAGAATTAAATTTTTATTTGTCACATACAAATTATACACAGTACAATATGTAGTGAAATGCTTAGTATGACTATCCAAAAATGTGAAGAATAAGCTATCAATAACAAGAAGAAAAAAACAATAACTATAACTATAACTAAAACTATTTAAAGGATTTCACAGTTAATGTAAGAGACTGTTTTTTTAACCATATTAAACTTTTAAAATATTTACTTTCATATGCATCATGTCATGAATCACTTCATAACATATTGATTATGTTCAGTTAAACCTATGAGTGATTTAATAATTGACAGACTGGCATATTAATTATAAATAAAAAAGGTTAGGAGATAACGCATCATTGAAGCCCTCACAGACTTATAAGATGGTTTCAGCTACCCAGAGCTTTTCTCATAGAGCTGTGTAACATCTTGTGCTCGCACTACAGGCCCATATCCAACACTTCAACCAGATACCACCAGATGTTTAGATACTAACTGGTTTCTCCCTCCCGTGAGTCCTGGAGGGCATTAATCTACTGGCCAGACAGTATATTAAATTCACCTATCCTGGAAATAGTTTCCACTCAAGGGATTTTGTTCTGTTGCCGCTCATTATAATATTATAAACACAATAGACTGCACACATGTGCGCACCCTTTCCCAATCTATTTCCATAACTCAACCATAAATAGTCCAACTCAGCTAATGTTCAAATCACCTGCGACTCCCAGAAGCATATATTAAATGTAATCTCCCATTTTCTAGGCTTTTCTTCTTATAAAGATGTGCTTCATTAAGAAATAGGGGACACTAGACGTGTTTGAATATGGTAAATCAATTTAATACCGTGTACATTAAAATATATAAGATAATGAATAAGAGAATGTAAAAACACAGCAGCGAACAAATGTTAAAGAACACGGTTTGCATGGGTATGATCTAGGTACTGCAGTTTCCAGACACAGTCCAAAGGCATGCATATGAGGCTAATTGCCCTTAGGTGTGAATGCAAGTGTAAATGGTTGTGTGTATTGGCCTGGTGAGCTGTTCAGCGTATACCCTGCCTTCGCCGAGAGTTGTGTGGGGTGTTCTCCTGACCGATATCCTTTAAAGGAAAAAGAAGTTTGGAAAATAGGATTGAAAAAATTAATTTGTTTATCCTTTCATTAATTTTTGCATGCATTTTTTGACAGACAGAGGATCCTCAACTTATTATTGATCCCCAAAGACCAAGCCTTTCCTGGGTACTGCTTTTGTTCCCACTTTTGTACTGCTTATAATCACCTGTTGATATCACCTATTTAAATGAAATCATCATTTAACAGTTTTACCTTATTATTAACTCAAAATTGCTCATAACAATGAGTTTTGAGATGTGCGGCAGTCCTGGAGTACTGAAATGGATGAATATTAACAAAAGAAATGGTTGAGCAGACAAAACCTGAAATATCTAGAGTACATACATACATTCTGCAATTAAATACAAGTAAAACTAAACTTACAAATCACTGGGTTTTTTTCCCTTTTTATTTGAATTTTTACTGTCTAAATTTTATATGTAAAGTGGAGTTGTATATATGGATCTGTAATGTCCAGTATTACTGTGTCGTGCAGGAAATTGCCTTGCTAACAATTACAGGTAACATTTTCAGCAATGACCCAAAATATGTCACATTAATTTGCAAGGACTGTGCACATATGTACTGTGGTTTAATTTTCACAATCTGATTTACTGAAAAGGAAACACTATTATGGAGGTGCACAATCCTCGTCCAACACTAGTTGGCTCTGTACTGGGGTGTGGATGTGTGTGACATTTTGGCAACATTAAAAAAATCACTGTGCTCTTAATAAACATGATTAATTATCACAGTGCTATTCTTACAGTGTTCAGATAATGTCTTGTGCAATCAACCAATTTATGATTGAAATTTATGTTGCATATAAGCAATGGCACATTAGACAAACACATAGGCTCTGTCATGCAAAAATGTTGAATATAGTCCAATTTATAACAGCTCAACTTGTAATGATTTAGAATAATACCTACAACTGGATAACCCCTCCACCAACAGCTTATGATGAGGTGAAGACAAATAAGTAAATTAAAACCACTGTATTAATTTACACATGATGATTGATAAGTGGTGTTGTGGGTGTTCTAGGAAAGAATAGCAGTAAATTTACGTCTGGTTTCATGGAGGATGCTGATCCCCACATTTAAGAAGCTGACTGATGATCCAACTGCCACTTCCTGCTTACACTGCACTACAGCCACCAGAAAAATAAATAAATAGCTTTTAAAAATCACCTTCCCTCTCATGCAATGCTACCAGTTAATGTGAATAGATATATAATATGATGCTCAGCATAAAACTTGAATTGAATTTCTTTCATATCTCACCACCTTTAAAATAGCTCCTACAGCTTCCACAATGGCCTATATTACTCTATGGACAAACTAAAAACAACATTTTTAGTTTTGCTTTGAAACTATATTGAAACTACTGTATGTAACAATGCTTCAGTTTAATGAGACAGTCAGTTTGATAAACACATGTAATTTTAGCCTTGCCATCATCTTGATTACCAACAACATTATTCTGTTTACTGAAAGAGAAAAAATCCATTCACAACTGGAGTAATTGAGTCCAAAGCAGCTTCAAATTGATTTTTTTGTTCTGAACACCCATCAAAAATTGATTAAGGTGCAATTATTTGTTATTCAATTTTACCTAATTAGGAACATATTACTATGTAATATCTGTTTTCTAGGTTGTACTATTATAAAATTTACATCAATATAAACTATAAAAGCACTGAATATAGAACTACAATTTACTGAGTGTATATATTTAATAACTGAAGTGCAGTTTGACATGATTTGTGCTGTTCTTCATCAGCATTTAACCACACTAACAAAATGTCCTAAAATAGGACAAAAAATGAAAAAGATTTTTTTACAATTTTATTGGTCAATAAAATCTGTATAAAATAAAATAAAATCAGAAGTTGATGAATAAAATCCATGGCACTCTATAAATAATGGAATGTCAATGGTAATTATTTTGATGGAATTATTTGTTCTGTTGTTGCTGTACGTTTTAGAAATTAGGGTGGGGGAGAGGAGTGGGTGATCTGATAAAAGAATCCTTTGGGGTAGCCATATGATATACAATCTGCTATCAAATATTTCTCCACAGGCTTAGTTAAACACATGTGATCACATCACATTAAAGTGAAATAAGAGGCAAGTCATCCAAACTCTCCTGTTACCCATATGCATATATCAATCATCCGGTTGTTTTTACTTAAAGTTGCAAAGTAGCAATCTGCTAAATTCTTTTTGATAGTTTACATTAGTCAGTTTGAAAAGGCTGCCATTTCATTCTCGTGAGAGTGCGAAATTGCAAAAATAAGACATCAATCCTCCAGTTCATATAAGTCAACTTAATGGCAATGATAACAGTATACAGATATAAACTAGTGAATAAAACTAGGCACAAATTCAAATCATACACATTGCCCTTCACACACATCAAACAAGAATTTAATCATGCATATGAAAGAAAAGTATACCAAGCCATTATTCAATATGCAAATTACTTCCATATTACAGGGGCAAACATGGGGTGATCACATGACGTTTCACTACTTTTAACACTTTAATGATGCCCCTTGTGTTTGGAGTTACTGTTGCTGTTGTTCGTTCTGTTTTGTTTTTCTACATAAAAAAGGGTTCAGGACACAGAACACTGCTTTTAATAAACACAGACATAAACTATGCATGCAAGCTTTTTCTTAAGTTTGTGTTCAGTTTCCCAGTCTCTCTCAATACTTTTAATTACTTAAAAATATCTATCTATCTATCTATCTATCTAT
>JBCNYG010000012.1:34743894-34760921 GCA_039654305.1 Porochilus rendahli | reverse complement strand
TGTGTTGTGGAGTTACATGTTGTCATAGATGTGTATATATATATATATATATATATATATATATATATATATATATATATATATATACACACACACATAAATTAAAGCATTAGCCATTTATAAATAAATGTTGTTCTCTACAGCTTCAGTAAAAAAAAAAAAAATAATCATGCTAGTGGTTATCTGCATACCAATGAATATTTCTGCAAGATAAACATGACAGTTAGGAGCTGTTCAAGTCTTTGGGAATAAATAAATCAGGATAGGCTTTAATTCCCTCCCTGAATCTTCAGGAAAGTCATTAGGTCATAGGAGTGTGGAAAATGTAATGTGGGGGCCAATCTTATAATGAAGTGATGGGCCTCCTTCGGGAAACAATGGTGGAGGCTGGTGCTTTCACTACCCGCCTCTGAAAATGAATGTTTTGAAGTGCTATCTGCAAAGGATCCCCCCGGGCACCTGCTGGCTGGTATCGAGGAGTAAAGAGGCATCCAAATTGTACAAAACCATTTTGATTACAGGCATGCTGTCAGTCCATATCTATGTATCAGTCTCTCTATCAGGAATAATGGACCTGACAGGCAGGATGTGCTAAATAATTCAGTCAGATTTTGGCACCCGGAGACAAGCTATTGTGACAAGACCTCTTTAGGGTATCCCAGTGGGAAGGGACAGAAAATGGCTCAGAGTGCCAGGTGAAATTATTGAAAGACTGCTGAAGAGAAAGAAGCTTGTTTGGCATTGTTTTTGGTCCATAAGTTAAACTGTAACCTTTATTGCAGTTTTCATTTAATAAAAGGTTATTAAGCACAGAGGCTGCTTTTTGGAGTAGTATGAAAACAATATCTTAATTACAAACCATGTTTTGCTATGATTAGTTTAGAAACTGATTTACTTTTACTGACTACAAATGGCCATCTAGATTTTGCAAAAGAATGTGTAAGCACAAGGAAAACGTGCACAATTAAACAAAAAATTTCTAGGGCACACTAACGAATGCTGCACGTCTCTTAAGACAGACACCTCATTTTATTAATGCGCAATAAAAGACAACACAGTAGGTTCAAATGGTGCATATTTTTCAAAGTGTGTTTAGAAAAAGTTCCCAGCTGCATCTCTGCCTGTACCTGCTCCTGAGGCATCCCTGTGGTGGAAAACATGCTTCTTAAGAAAACTGCACTTGTATAGACCCCCCTGAAGGGACATTTTAAAGAAGAAAGTATGTAGTGTGAAAGAGAGACTGTCCAGAGAGCACAAGAAACATGCTGCGAGAAGCTGTAAGTCCATAAACATGATGAAGGATTTCTGCCAGAAGAATTGTCGTTCAGAGGGATATAGTCACCTTTTCGAGAATGCCAAATGTACCAAAGGATATCATAAATCATCTGACTGATGACAAGGTAGACAAAGGTAACCACAAGGAAGCCACTCTCCATTAAAATATTTTTCTTATCATAAAACTCTCTCAAATCTTACTGACATATAGAGGTCTTCTAACTTAGCAAGATGTGTCAATCCCAAGATCTCATTACTGGCAAAGCTCTTGTTTATACGTAGATTACTGAATAACAATCTTGGCCTGTCTTGTAACAAATCAGTTAGCCTGCTCACTACATATGATTGCATAATTTATATTGCTTGTAATTAGGTCACCTTTAGCCTCATCTATCAAAGTCTGTCTCAGAAAGAAAAAAAAATTATAATCTTAAACCATAAACAGGTGTTAACCTCTTTAACTTCAAACAACCTGAAAATACAGTTTTTCACAGTCAATGTAAACCTGAAAATATATTAATTTGGCATAAGCTTCATATTTATTAGCAATGAACATATGGCAGTAAGAATAAATATTCTAGGAGTGTTGCTTGACATAAAGCTCTAGGGAGCTTTTACCCATTACTTACATTTTCTTTCCTGAATGCCTGCTGCATGCATGAAATATGCTGTAGCCATGTTATCATTCCTTATTATTTTTGATTTGTGCACCCCTAAACACATTGTTCCGTGAATGCGGCAGTGCCACAGCTACAAGATACACATTGTTGTTGATGGCAATGATGTGCGCCGCAGCAAAGAAGGTGCTGGTCTCGGTTTGTATATAGGATTACACCACTTTGCTTTGGCATTGTGGATTGAAAGAAAGAGGTGATTGCCATAGGCGGTATGGGTGAATGGCAGGGATGCCATCTATTCATAGAATCATCCAAATGATAGAAGAAAGGTCATTTTAAAATTATTATGTTTTTCCTTATTTCTAATCAATACAATTGTGAAATATTACATAAAGGCTCACAATGGTTAAAAATAAAAAAATATATTTAAATTTAAAAACAACAACAACAACAAAAAACAATAAAACAATATACCCTGGTACATCCTGGCAAATACTCAGTATGTACTAATTTTGATTAAGTACCTACTATCGGACCAGCTCTTCTGTATGTTCATCTATTTACATTCAGTTATAAACTACAGTGCATACTTTTTCCATATTATTTGGCTGGTTCTTTTGAAAACAAAAATTGCAACATTTTGGTGAAATAAAGTGTTGTTACCCATGTTAAGCCATTTTCAATCCTTAGCCTGCCAGCAAATTGATGAAATGAAGTGTTCAGTGAAAGCAGCACAGTTGTATGAATCTTTCATCTAGCTACCAGTTTCAGCAAAAAGCCATCTGTTCATACCAGAAATATCAGCACCACCAGAGTGGCTATACTTCCTGTAGCTACTGATATGATTGTCAATATGCTGTGTAAAAGGTGCATTCCTCAATATGTAGACATGTTGATCTTTCTTAACAAAAGTGTTTAGCACTGAGGTTGCAAATTAAATGCCTGTCTGCATTGCCTCCCTTCTCTAGCAGCAACCTGTTTAATCACAGGAAATAATCATATTAATATTGATGTGTCATTGTTTCATCCCTATAATAATAGTTATCTGCAGCGGAAGGAACAATACTGTAATTATACCTGAGAAAAGTGTAAGCAATAGGCATACGTCCAAAAAAGGAAAACGTAACAGCTATAGGTATGCTAGTTTTACATGTACTCATTACTAAGTAAAAAGTAAATGTATGAACAGATGAAATGTCCTGTTTTTATTTGACCATCTCATAAATGCTTTGAGAAGTTCTTGATCAGCTAAATGAGGTGTGTTACATTTTGGTTGGAGTTAAAACCTGCAGCGTAGGTGACCACTGAAGTACACTATTTTGCCTGAAAATGCAAATCAATCTTTGTAAGGTTTTGTGTGATTTGTAAAATTAACACTACACTTTCAGTCCTTCCATGCATTATCTACTGTATATCTATCGGGATCACAGGGTAAGCCAGGGTATGATTGTAACCAATCCTAGCTGAAATCAGGCAAACAGTGTCAAAAAGTGATATTTCATGATTCAAGAAATAGTAAAATTGCAAGATGGAAGGAACAAAAGCGGAGCAGGGGGTGTTACTTGTGTTAAACAGGTTCAAAGTACTCATACAAATTAAATTTGCACATTACAGATTTTAATATGGCATATGCTATCTGGATCTTGTATATGTTTCTCCTATTTACTTGCCAGTAGATAAAAAGTATTAAACTCTGGTGAGACATGATACAAAGTCAGACTTCACTACAGTCACATGGTATATTGCTTATGCAAATGCATTACAGATTTCTTAAAGGTAATGACTTCTAAAGATCTCTTCGTCATGCCCATCCAACATCCGGCCAAACCACCAGGCTTAGTACTAAACAGATCAGATTCTTTCATGTAGCTGAAAATAAATTTAAACATGTCTTAATGAATACAGATATTGCATGTTATGTTGGGACTGATCCTCAAACAGCAAAAAGTCACAGTTAATTGAATTATACCAAGTCAAATATGAAGCTGCCTACATGTTCATTTCAATAAACCTTCATGTCTACAGACAAATACACTCTGAATTTTATTCAGTGGAACTTGTCCATCTGATTATAGCTTAGCTGAGTTAAAGTAAACTGCATTATTTATCACTAATATTTTCTTACCATTAAGGCTAGCTTTATTTTATTTATTTTTATTTTATCTGGTAGCTAAACGCCGTGAGCATTCCATGATGCCCTCACCATATTGCTGCCTGTCTAGTACAGGGAAACACTTGACCTTTGCTACACTTTGAGCACCTTTTGATGCCAGCAGGAAATGTAATGCAATCTTTGAAACCAACTAAGCCTATTCCAGCCAAAGCACCGTGTAGACAATTTAGCATGGCTGCTGAAAGTATAGAAAGTGCTCCTTCTAATTTTTTTTTAGTATTGAACAACTTTCAAGAGAAGTGTGCTTTATCTTGCAGCAAGCAGTGAAAGCTTGTGACAGGCCGTGTTTGTGAGGCTGAGTGCTTTATCTCCATTCCCTTTGCAGTGCACTGAGGCGCAGCAGAAAGGCAGAGAACCTGAATGCACTTCTCCAACAAGGAGACAGGAGAAACAAAAACAAGCAGGCATATAGCTAATTAGAACAAAAAAGTCAAAGGCTAAAGAAGCTCAGCTTTGACATGAAAATGGTATGAAAGAAATATGGTCATAAATGCAGAGAGCACTTTAATGGGATAACCGGGAGATGCAGGTAAGTTACCTCAGATGTTCATCCTTTGTCTGAAGATTATTTAAGTATTCAATAATTAACTCTCTCTCTCTCTGTTCGATTTGTGCATTTGCAGTACCTCTGTCTCTGTTTAACCAAAAATTAACACTAGAGATGTTCGGTTCTGAAATTATGGATCAGTTTCGGTTTCAGGTCGATTTCTAGCCTGCAAAATTATTTTTTTTTTGCAATCCAGATTCGGCTGCAATTTAAAAAGTGTGAAATTCTACAGAACTTTGAATACTTTTAAATCTTAGACTACTAGCGGACGATTGGAGGCATCGGAATAGGAACTCAGAATACCTTTTCCTCTCGCTAAACATAGAATATCTCATGTGAAATGATACATGTTTACATAAAGGTGAATAGAAGTGTTTAAAAAGAATGTCGCCTCCCTTCCTTACTGAAATATACACTCCAAGCCAAACCAGAGATATTCCATATCAACATGTAGAATTAGTGCAAACAGGTATGTAAACAACTGTAGAAAGCAAGGTGTAAAAGAAAATTAACAACAGCAACTTCAGTCCAAACCCGATTATGAAGTGCGCACGAGTGTTACGGCTCTAGGCATGCTGAGAGACATGTTGCTCTTCTGATGGGCTGTTCCAGCCTGGTAGTGACGCGAACTCGTTGGATTGGCTGGGCTGCATCATTTACCCGTGTAGCACAATACATTATCGACCAGTGCTGAGCTGTACAAACAACATGCGCAGGAAACATGACTTAGGCTGACGTAACAGCCCATGATACCATGTCCATGAAAGAATTACCAGAGGTGTACCTCTACACCATGCCAAAAAACCTAAAGACGGAGGTTGCATCGACCCTCACCACAAATTCAATGGAGATGCCACTGTCCCTCCTTTGGATCTCACCACATGTGTTGCTTCTGTCTCTGGTATAGCTGTGGGTGGCACATTACCCAGTGGCTGAGGACTGTCTAATGGCCAAGGTAGGTGGGTCAGAAGGAAACGAATCCCTTATGTCATGCCAGATGGTTATGATTGTTTAAATTGTTTCATGTCTGTAGTGTTTGCTTTTTTATATGTACCTAAACACTTAGCATGTGCATCCTCCTCTACTCAACCTACCTGACAATATCAAAAAACTATCATCTTCACAAGCAAATTCTACAAGCACAAATTGTGTTTGAGGTTACATTCCTTAAATATATTTTAGCAAGTAATAAGCCTTTCATAAACGACTGTGCTTCATTCTGCTCATAACTATAAAATAGCTGCAGAGTTGTACACACTCAGAACTGCACTCATTGTCCAAAATAATTGTACCATACTACAAGCTTTCAGTCTGAAGTCATAGTGATTTGTAGAAAAAGTCAGTACATCTAAGCACATCAGTATTTCTGATCCGCAGCATCCAATTTCCAGCCTCCTCTGATGATCTGCACCCTTCACGGCTAGGCTACGAGTTACTGGAGCACACTATCTCTAAAACTGAAAAAGAATGTGCCATGCATGCAGATCAGCGTAATATGATTCAGTGCATGTAATATCAGTCACTGGATCTATCTTCAAAAGGACTGGATGTGGATGAACAGGATTACATATCATATTGAAGGCTGTAATTAGTTGTACTGAGTAATTAATTCTGTGATATCAAAAGGATGCCATTATAAAACAGTACATGAGTCTCCTTTAATGCTCCAGGCTCTTTTCTTCTGTGTGTGGATGGGTGGATGAATTACTCTGCTGTGTGGCTTTTCAAGAACATTCTAGCTTCAGACCCTCGGCCGTTGCTGTATGCCAGGTGGCAGCTGGGACAGCCCTCCTTTAATCTGGCTCAGTGGCTCCGGTTCACTGCCATAACAGTCTGCCACATGGTGTAGGAGACTATGGGAAAAACAGCAGTGTTTCCCTAAGGCTATGTAGGATACATGCTTGGATAGTGTTTAATCATCCATGTTGGCCACAAGTGTGCAACTGAATAAGTCTTTAATATTATGAGATTTCATCAGTATTAAAAATTGTGGGCTCAGTTAGAAGAAATGAACAGAAGAAGAAAACAGACATGATTTCAGTGATCCACTGTCAGTGCCTTTAATTATCTGATCTGTATGAAAAGGGAATATTACTGTGAGTCCTTTGTCACCTTTGCTATGAATTCTTTCTTGAAGGGCAAAATATGGGCAGAAAGAAATTTCTGCTGCAATTGGAAAATATACAAAGGCATCTTATAGTATTTGCTTTTTCCTGTTACAAACTTTGCTGCACATCCTTTCATGTTTTGCAGTGTCAAGAGTGTCGGGTTGCTGGAATTAAATGACCTTGTAACCAAAATGTTGCCTAAAAAGATGTTCATGCACCTTACTTCGATCAACAAGCAAGAGATGACAAAGTCACTGCACCATTTTAGAATGGACCCCCCTGGCTCTAGTCTGAATCCATCCCACATAGATCACTTATAATCTTCAGAAGCCCTTCAGAAGCCCTGTGGCAAAACAATGAATGTGAGTAGCTGTGGTACTTTAAGTCAAACAGGTAAGACAGTCTTCTTTGTGACAGTGGAACCAAAATTATATATCGTATTGATATTGAAGGACCATTTAATACAATTTTAAGAAAATTAGTCACTGATTTATTAAAAGTTTTTTATTTTGTTCTTCAGAAAAGATTTGTCTTTGTTGTTCTAGCATGATATGTTCTTAAACCAACGTGTATTCGCAGAAAACAAATCCTATTGCCCTTATTGATTTGAAAGCACATGCCCTTCGTGCCAAATTACTACATGAAAATGCACCATAAATGCTCATAAAAGGTATCAAATGAACACCAAGAAAATACAAAGAAAAGCTTAGAGAGAAGTCAAAAATGCCTCAACAAAAATATATCATCCTTGAGCACTAGACTCCAAATATAAGAAAAACTTCTAGTCTTGGTACTGCTGAAAGAATTGAGCAGCAAACCAGCTGTCACATTTAGTAGTGTCAGTAGAGGATATAAAATGACACACAGAAGATCAATAGGATGCTATTATTCATTCAGTGTATAACTTACCTGGAGAAGTGTGCACATATTGGTGTGAAATAATAGAATAGTGTTAGTGTATTTATTTTAAAAGACCAAAATGGTTTGGAATTTTTTTTTAAGTTAAATTATTATTAAATATTACACAGTGTGTACAGTGGTACACACTGAACAGCTCAACAGGCCATCGCAGGGTCAACACAACAATTCAAACTCACACTCACATGTAGGGGCAATTTAGAACAGCCAGTTAGCCTAATGTGCATGTCTTTAGACTGTGGGAGGAAACCACAAAACTATTAAAGACTTTAGGTAACACCAGTGGCACTGTTCTGTATCTTTTCAAAAGACTACAAAGTGGATAAATATGATCTCTTAAGTTTGCTGATATCAGGAAATCCAGTCCATTGATTTAGAACAAATTATAATAACACATGCCACGTTTAACATGTACCCAATAAAACAGCACAATTATCAAAATTTAAAAAGCAAAGCATGAAATGTACAAACAGCTGATGAAAAAAATGTAAAAGTTATCTATAAAATTGTGTTACTACTTCTGGGCTATGCAATTCATCCGTAAGCGGTCGACTTGATATGCGCACTTAATTTCCATACTCTGATCAGTGTGTCTGTATTTTCTTGCATTATAATTAGCCTTTAGGCTTTAGCATATCAGGTTGGTTAATTAAACACTATTGAGTTTGCAGCGTAGCACCTATGGCACAAAAGTAATTTCACCATAATCTTTCAGGACTTTCTCTGCAGCTGTCCTGGTAATTATAAGGCCAGCAATGCTTAGTTTACATAAAATAGTTAATCTGATGGTTAATCTGATGGTTAATCTAACATGTTCTATTTTTTAAAAATCTATTTTATCATTAACAATTTTTTTTAATACATTCTTATGGTTGACTTTTATATAATTCAAATATAACAAGGGCAGGTGAGGGGGCATTGAGCATAGCATAAGTGCACTAGTTAAAGGCATGTTTTTATATTCATTTTGAGTTTTACTACATACTACATAATTTTACTACATACTACATAAGAAAATGTAACTTGATAATGGCTAAAGTCATTAAAATTTTAGAACATTCTATATGGAAACACAAGCCAAGCAGGCTTGAATGCTTTTTGATGGTTTAGTTTTCATTTTTAATCAGGCAAGAGATGCCCTAAATTACCCTGACAAACATGAATGTCTGTTCTTTTGATTCAAGCATTATCCACACTGGATAATGCCAATTAACCCCTAAATAGCAGGCCAAGCACTTCTCATTGCTCCTATTGTCATATATACCAATTCTCACATTAAGTGACTATATAGTATTTTCTGCACCACTCCCAGTCCCAGACACATTACTCTTGTCAAATGATCACCATACCTGGTTTTCATTCAATTAATTTTGCATGAACTATATATGAACTCTGTGTTGTCAGCTCTTGGTTTGGATTGTCTAATGTCACAATGTGTTATGGCAGTGTTATGGCTTTTGGCTCATGTTTCATGATTTTAATTTTTTGCTTCTTGCTTTAGCCGGCTAGTCTTATGTTGTGTTCTTTGATTTTTATTTGATTATCGTTGGCTTCCTGTATATTGTCTGGTTGCGTTTGTCTTTAGGCTATTTATTAAAGATCTGTTTTACTTTCTGCACTTGCATCCACCTTATCATTCCCAAGTTGTGATATATCTATGTATATCTATGTATCAATGTAGTTAAAATATGCTGTCCAGGATTTACTCTGTCCTTGCTCAGAGTTAGGCTCCAGCCTCCTCACACCCCTAATCATGATGGATGAATATTATAAAACAAGTTTGATTAGATGACTCTCACAGATACAATTTGGCATGAGGGGTGTTCTGAAATGTCTTTGTATTAACAAGAGGTAACATTGGTGTTTTAACTTTTTACTTACATCCCTCATTAGTGCTGTTTATTTGAGAAAAAAAGAAAAGAGAAGAAAAAAATATATATATAATAGCTTAGCTTTTCGTAAGCTTATATAAATCCTGAATATATGACATATTACAGAATATTAGACAATGCAAAAATAGTACCCTTAGTCATTCAGTTGTAGGGAGGAAGAATTTTTACTGCTTATTTTAGGTAAGAGTAATAACTAGCAGAGGACATTAAATTATCAGACTTTCATGAATTCATTGCTCTTACTCAAACTTTTTAACATGTAAATCAGGACACAGAACACTATAACAGTGAGAAAAAAGGAAAACAAATATAGATTACTATATGCAAGTATCGAAATTATAGAGAAGTAATTATTTTACTTCGTTTTTTTAGGAGCCCTTTTAGAAAAAAAGTGGTGGTGTATAATCCTCAGTGCACACTACTGTATTTTCTCACAAAATTAGAGAAATATAATGCTTTAAAATAATGTATAAAGGCAACACAGACTGTTTACACTACATACTGTCCCCTTTCCCCATCTTATACAAAATCATCAGTTTCCCCCTATACCAGACCTACATGCCATGTGCCAAAGCGGTGAAATTAGAGTCCACATTAACTGTGAAAAATCATCCACATTCAATTAATAATATCCAATTGATAACCTGCTGTCTGAGAGTGCAATCTCTTTCTGGAAAAATAACACATTCAGATGCATTTGCTTCAATATTGACTATTGACATGTAGGCAAGGTAAGCATTGGAGTCATCTCATCAAATGTCAGCATATTGATTTTCACCTGTGTGATTGCCATTCCTTCTCCTGACATCTTTTGGCATATAATAAACAGAACCTCCTTATACTCCATTCAATTACTTGTTTGATTCTTCCATTAAATCAGCAACATTTATTTCATAGGCCTGCACCAAATTGGGTGGGTTTAACAAGAACAGATCCCACACTCTGGTCTAAATTGCCCATCAATCAAAGGTCAAAACCCAATGTCCTTAGACCACCAGCAAAAACAATAACAATGGACACATGTAAAATGAATCACTTCTTTAGGGCTTTCACACTGATGGCATATGTATATTCTGAATGGCTTATTTAACTGAGGATGAAATTGTTTTCTAGAAACATTCGTCAAGTATATTGTAACAAACATGTCACAGTGCACAGGATCTGTCTCTGTGTTTGTTTTTACGGAAAACATCATACTAGCTATTTTTATGCTACTGTATTTATTAGCAATAAGAATAATTGTGACTGTGACCATTCATTGCGTCCATGTAATTTTTTTTCTCAAATCAATGTTGAAGCCAGGCTCCAGGTAAGGGGTGGTAAAAAAACATGCAATATGTAAGATTAAATACCTCTATACATTGAGGTCCTCTCCAGAGGTAACTATACAACACTGATAACATTTTCATTGTATGAATGGTGGTCCATGCTGTTATTGACTTGGCTCCAGTCCCGTGTATAATGCACATTTGGACAATAAGCTAACACAGCATGCTTTGATAATCTCAGTTAATTAGGCTCTGGAGCCAACCCACCTAATTTTATTATAGAATGATTTTGTTTAAACTGCCTCCTAGGCTGTGGCATGTACTCTTTACATCTGTAATAACTGATCGATATCTCATGTGACGCCAGGATGAATTGTGGTAAAAGTAGAGCACATTAAATGATACTCTGGTTTATATAACCTCAATAGTCATAATGGTTCATCAGAGCAGACCAGCGGTACCTGCTGGCTTTGATGTAAGTGGAAAATATCTATTAGGACCACACTAAATACAGGACTAGCTTGATACATAAGTGAACTAAGCAAGCTGGTGTAAATGATAGTAATTTTTATAATCATCATCATCATAATCATCATGTGAGGCATGGACTAGCAGACCCAAGCTCTGCTCATCTTTCAAAGGTAAAAGGAAAATCAATAAAAGTTTTCATTTGGGGTATCCATATCATCTTATCTATGGTGAACAAAAATTTTACAGAGGATTATGTGTAACAGCATCACTAACAGCCATAAAAAATACATCTCATGAACTGATGTGAGGCTGTGGGTTATTTCCTATGAACCCAGTGCTGTAAGTTCATCACAGAGAAGTTGTGTCACATCATTACCTAGAGGGACATGATCCACAAATTTTAAGCTCCAATGGGCTAATATATTTTATCCCATTATGGTGACCTTTTTGTAAAGTCACCATAAAGAGTAATCTGGACTCAGTTGCCAGTGTAATGAACGTGAATGAAGTGATTATTTACTATCATTATTTTCCACTTAAATATGTTTAGAGGGAAAATTGGAAACTAACGGACAACACAACTGATCTAATCACACATGACAAAACTGTGCTGTGTTTTTTGTTTCATTCCAAGAAAATACTGTTCAAGTTCAATTGTCAAATGTTCTGTATATATATATTCAAAGAGTTAAGTTATATATAAGTGATCTATTAGTTGGCAGCCATGGCCTACTAAATGTAGCGACCAAAAGGTAGCTGGTTCGATTTCTGAATCAGAAGGAAAAAATGCATGCTGGTGGTGAGAGTGAGCAGCACCTTCCTCTTCCTCCTTTCACCATCATGATGTGTCCTTGAGCAAGGCACCTAACCCCCAACTGCTTCCCGGGTGCCAGCATGTGGCTGACCACTGCTTTGAGTGTGCACACTCACTTCGATTGGGTTAAATGCAGAGATTAATTTCCCCTTGCAGGATTAATACAGTATATAATAATAATAATAATAATAATAATAATAATAATAATAATAATAATAATAATAATATTTATATATATATATATTATAAATAATTATTAATATTATTATTATTATTATTATTATTATTATTATTATTATTATTATTATTATTATTATTATTATTATTATTTCTATTGGTGTTGTTTTGTTATTATTATTGTTGTTGCATTATTCTTTAATGACATTCTGTGCAAATTATTAAGGAAAAAATCAAACACACCTCATATCCCTCTGAACTGATGAGAACGAACATGTAGAAGGCCGCCCCTTCGGTAAAGAGCTCATCAGGAACACAGTGCTCCTCTTCCCATTGGCCGTTTTTAAAGCTGTTTAGGTGGATATGTTGGCCAATGTGAGGGTTGAAGTGAAAAGCGATGTCATCACTATCAGACTGCCCTGTCTGGAAATTTATCTCAAACCTGTGAAAAAGACACAACACTTAAAGAAATATGTCTTTTTTTTAATATATATTTTATTTATTTTTAAGTATAACTGGTTCCCCCTTCCCGTGTTCTTTAACAGTATAGCGATCACATACTCTTTGGGATAGGCAGGAAGAGCTCCTTGGAAAAATACAGCCATCTCTGGTTTGAATCTGTCCCGGATTTTACCTACATGGGGAAGAACCTGAAGAGAGCACAAACAACATGTAGAGTTTAAGGCCACGTTTGTACCATCACGGGTCAAAAGTGTCTCTACGTAAGAACTTCTGTTCACATTAAGACAGTGTTTCCTGTTACTGGAGATCACTCACTCACTCACTCACTCATTTTGCTGAAATGCTTAATCCCACTATTAGGGTCACGGGGAGGCTGGAGCCTATCTCAGCCAGTACTGGGTGAAGTTGAGGTACACCCTGAACATATTGCCACACGGCAACTAACATAACTATTCAAACATAATTACACACGGGGTGTTCCAAATTGCCTCTAGGTAATGGAATTAAAAATCTAGGTCTGGAAGTGAATGAGTGAGTGTTTTACCCTGCAATGGTCTGCCGGGCTGTTCAGGGTGTACCCCAATTTCACTAAGAGGTCTGCATAAGTGAGGCACCAGCCTCTACATTAGTTCAGCAGTTCGGCAAATGAGCGAGTGTGAATACTCTCTCAGGTGCATAAGTTGAGAAACATGTAGCTAACATTTACTAGTGGAGACCACACCCAAACCAGTGGGAGTTGAAAAAGCCGGGAGAATTCAAAACTTAATACTTTACAGGAGTGACTGAAAAATCCCAATAAGACGGAAAGGAGTTAAGTGAATTAATGTTACAGAATTATGTGTTTCCAAAAATCGCAGATGTACCTGTTTCATATGCAAAATTGCTGAGTACACAGGGCTGGTACACAGGGCTGATCTTCTTGCTATGAGGCTGAAGTCCTAAACAACTACACTGCTGCCCCACCCTTGTTCATTTGTGCATCATACAATTATGGCCCTTATCGTTTCCTAAATAGGTGCCTTGGGGGTGAATTCAAGGAAATATCCAGTTCAATAATGTGCTTTTTTACTTACTGGCTGAATTATGTGATGTGACACCTTGGAAGGGATTGGTAAAATGTTCAGCAACGAGTTCCCTCTGCTTGAAACTGTTTGCGCTGTAAAGCGCGATCTTGTCAAGTTCTAATGGTAAAATGAAACATAAAACATAAAACAATAACAACAATAATAATAATAATAATAATAATAATAATAATGACAATATCAATAATATTACTATTAACAATAACAAAAATAAAAACAATATTAATAATGACAATAATATTAATAACCATAATAATAATAATAATAATAATAATAATAATAATAATAATAATAATAATAATAATAATAAGAGGAAGAAGAAGAAGAAGAAGAAGAAGAAGAAGAAGAAGAATAGTTTGTGGCTGGTGTATAGTGTATTGTATACTATAGTATAGTGGTGTAGTTGTTAGCACGTTAGCCTCACAGCAAGAAGATCCCCATTGGATTCCCAGGAACCTTCCCAGGTTCGATTCTCGGGGCGTTTCTGTGTGGAGTTTGCATGTGCTCCCTGTGCTTGCGTGGGTTTCCTCCGGGTACTTCAGTTTCCTCCCACAGTCCAAAAACATGCATAGTAAGCTGATGGGCTGTTCTAAATCGCTCCTAGGTGTAAGTGTAAATGGTTGTATGTGTGTTGGCTCTGCAATGGTCTGGTGAGAAATTCAGGGTGTATCCTGCCCTTACCTAGAGCCGGCCATGATAGGCGCCAGCCCCCACCCCCCACCCCCCTATTAGGATTAAGCATCTTAGATAACGAATGAATGAATGAACAAGACGGGTTTATTATTAATGCTACTACTACTACTACTACTACCATTATTGGACCCTTGAGCAAGGCTCTTAAACACCCTCAACTGTTTATTTGTATAAATAAATTAATCTGAGTTTCTTTGGATATGGGCATCTGCCAAATGAAAACTTTCTTAAATATGTCGTTACTTTACAACGGATAAAAAAATCTCACACTAATCAAACATAGGATTCACATGATGAAGAAGAAAAACAAATTAAAAGGGGAAGTGCTGAGAGAATTTTCCAAGACATGTTTAAACAAGGATTATAGACAAGAACTCATGGACAGACTGATGAGTGACAGTGTTTAGGTTTTAAGACAGTAAAAGACAAACTTAAACATACAGGGACAAAGAGGAATTCAGGACCTGAGAGTATGAAGATGAATGTAGGGATGGAAGAGCCATTAGTCAATCCTACCAAAACTTAGCACAGGCGAGGCTAAGAACGACAGTGAATGTTCTCTCTGTAGAGCATAGTGGTGATATGTGCAGATTTTTTATTATGTGGAGATTAATTTCTTGGATGGTTTAATCCTGAGTGCCACTGCAAAGGGATCCACAGTCAAGACAAGAGGTGTTAAAAGCCTGAGCCAAAGTTTAAGCTCCTTTTGTGTTCAGCGACTGGAGGAGTTGAGTAGTACCGTGAAGGTGAAAGAAGCGTTTATAGTGTGTACCCTAATACGGAACTAAGTCACAACTAGTCAACAACTAGTCAAGTGGGTGTAGGACCAAAAGGTTGCTGGTTTAAGTCCCTTTCCTTGGCAGGAAAAATGTGTGGTGGTGGGGAGAGCGAGCATCAGCATCCTCTTCCTCCACCTTCATGGATGAAGTGTCTTTGAGCAAGATAGCCTATCTCAGCCAAATCTGGGCAAAGGAGGGATACATTCTGAACAGCTCACCAGGCCATCGCAGGGCCAACACACACACAACCATTCACACTCTCACCTTAGAGGTGATTTGAAACAGCCGATTAACCTACTCTGCATGTTGTTGGACTGTGGGAGGAAACCGGAATACCCGGAGGAAACTCGTGACAGCACGGGGAGAGCATAAAAACTCCACACAGAAATGCAATTGAAACCAGGCCTTGTTGCTTTGAGGCGGACGTCCTGACCACTGCGGCACCGTGTCGCCCTTCTGCTGTTTACATGTTGTGGGTTTACTGTGGGGCAATCATAGGACTACTGTAAGAAAACTGTGACATTCAAAGCATAAAAAATGACCAACAAAGTATATGAAATTCTTAGGTCTACTGTAACACAGTTGTAGGATGTCATAGGGCATTACGCAACAGAAGTAAGAAATGGACCTGACGTCGAGAATTACCATGAGATTTTAAAATGCTTGAACTTGTTCAAAACTCCATGGCAAGAGTCTACAACGTCTACAATTATTTTCCGTTGTACAACAGTTGAGATTTGTAAAACACACGCACGAGTGTCTCGGGAATTTGTCCAATTTTTTGCAACGGACCTGTTGTATACATTTAATATGACGTACTGTTTGTGACGGGGGCTTAAGGTGTGATGAATGAATGAATTCTATCACAATGAACAAACAATGACGAAAGCAGGCAAAGATTTATTTATTTTTATTCTCATTAGAGAAGAGAAAACGGTGGGTTGGTTAGAAAATGTGACCAAATGAAGTCATCACTGACTCACTCATTCATTTACCAAACTGCTTAATCCTACTAGGGGGCAGTGGTGGCCTGGTGGTAGGGTGCTGGCTTACTGATCCGAAAGTCCGAAGGTTCAAGCCCCACTATCACCAAGTTGTCACTGCTGACCCCCCAGTGTCTGTTTCTGTGTAAAAGAAAAATCCAGAATCGGCTGAGATAGGCGCTAGCCTCCCTGCGGCCCTAATTAGCATTAAGTGGTTCAGAAAATGAATGAATGAATAAAAATGCTGGGGATATTGTTTTTAAATGAATTGATGAGATATAATTAATTGATTATTTTTAACCCTAGGTGTACACTGGGGCATGATATCCAGGATGTCCACTATTTGAGAGATGCGTTATGAGTGTGGGGGTCATGGGATCGATTGGTAATGATCTTGAGGGAACTTGGTGGTTTTGGGATGATCTCATAACTAACCAGGGCCTTACTGTGTGAGTTTATATGTTCACCCAGTGCCTGCAAGGGTTTCCTCTGGACGCTCTCGTTTCCTCCTACACTCCAAAGCATGCAGATCAGGTCAAATGGTTGTTCCAGATTGTCTATTGGTGTCAATTTGAGTATAAATGGTTAATGGTAAATGGCGACTTGCCCAGGATGTACCCTGCCTCTTGTTTGAAGTCACCTGAGATTGGATTTAGCTTACCCATGACACTGATAGATAAATGGTTCAGATAATCACCCCTAGGTGTGAGTGTGAGTGTGAATGGTTGTGTGACTGATGGCCCTGCGATGGCCTGGCGAGCTGTCCAG
>JBCNYG010000012.1:34730531-34743794 GCA_039654305.1 Porochilus rendahli | reverse complement strand
ATAATAATAATAATAATAATAATAATAATAATAATAATAATAATAATAATAATAATGATGATGATGATGATGATAATAATATTTTTTAATGAATAATAATAATAACCAGCAGCTGCTACTGATAACTACTCATAACTACATCTACTATGAAGGTGGCATAATGAAACAGTAATTAACATGTCCACCTCACAGCAAGAAGGTTATGTGTTTGGCCAAGGCATTCTTTTGTGGAGTTTTTTGTGCTAATGTGGGTTTCCTCCGGGTACTCCGTTTTCCTCCGACAGTCCATTACTACATTTCGTTAGTCAATTATTAGACTCTAATTAAATGCGCCAGTCTCCCTGCAACCCTTGTAAGATTAAGCAGTGTGACAAATGAGTGAGTGAGAGTAAAAATCTACAATGTTTAATGAATGACTACAGCCCAAGAAGTTTTAAAATCAATACAAAAAGATTTTTATAGCAGCTCTGCAAGAATGTCAGCACTGCAAGAGGCTTCAGTGAAAAGCCTTAAGCCTTCTGAAGTGGGGGAAGAAAAATCTTGCCCTAGATTGTAACAATGAATAAAAAGAACAAATAATAAAGCTTTAATTACAAGCATTGCTTATGATTATATGGTAATTTGTTACTGTTTTAGTGTGGTGAGCAGCATCAGTTGGTCAGTCATGCCAGTGAATTAATCAGAAAGGTACCTGTACTTAACGTGAAAGCCACAAACTATTGGCTTTTTGGTCCCCCTAAAGCCTAAAACAGTAAACAATTAAATAAAACCATTAGCAATCATATCGTTATATTTGCTTTGGTCAAGCTGTTGAGGAATTAATTTTTTTTATAATTTCTCTATATTGGTTGGATGTTTAACTAGTTAGCTATCTATTTTTAATTAAACATAAATTGAATGATCACCTAATCAGTAATAAACTGATTTACTGTATTTGATTTAGATGTTACATATTGACTTAGTACTCTATTGGCAGATTAGCAAAGCATTCTAACAGTACTTGTAAGTAAACACAACTGAGAAGCCAACAAAATATGCTACTTCCCTCCGGACATTATTTTTCTTCCTAATGTCTCTATTCAAATTTAATGAGGGGACATATGTAACAGCATAGCATAAAATCAGGTTATATGATTTTATACCATTTCTTTGCATTACACAGTAAATGCAGGTAAATTGGAGTCATTCAGAATAGAACTGGACAAAGGTATCATTCAAGCCAATCATTTGGTTTGTTGCTTTACTACATTATACCTAATATTCACAGAATAAAAAAAACAGATAATAAATCAATATAGCTAACAGATGCTAAACCTGAGTAACTTAGAAACACCACTATTTACAATTACTACTATCGATATCAGTGTAAGCAAATAAATATTTCTGCCTGGGCATTACAGAAACACTCCAAAACAATATTAATATTCTGCTCATTTATTTGTCTGAAGAGAGGTAATCAGTATTTCACAAACATATAAAGATAGATAGATAGACAGACAGATATATATGCCCATTTATCTATTTATCTAGAAGTCTTCATTTCTCACTCTGTCTTGCAATATTAGATTTGGCTTCCCAGAAATTAAACCTCCCTTTAAAATTAAACTGCCACACCTTTAGTACGCCATCTAGTGTTTTCAATAAAACCTCTTACTATGTATTTACAAGCCCCTTAAGTTGTACTAATAGCCTTGAATATTGTGTTTTGCACGTCTAACTTTGTTTGTGCTGTATTTTATGTCGGTGACAGTGCACACTTCTGAAGAGATGGAACTCAAATTACAATCCAATCATTATCCCTAAAAGGCTGAGGCTGGTCATGGTAAACGGATAATGAGGGGAGCAGTTTCACCAAACACTCTAAGTAACTACTGAGAAGCTAAGATGACACTGACAGCCCACATTATAGTTTCTTAAAACACAGAAAAGCGAGTGCAGCAGAATGAATTGGGAGTCTTTAAAAGGGCTGTAAAGCATTTAAGATGTATAAATTCATAAAAAGACTACAGACTCAAAGGCAGATCATTCAGCAAATCTCTGAGGACAGTTTTCTGACATTTTCATCTGATTTGATGAATCATCTGGCGTTCATCTGATATGATGAATATGCAGCTTTTGGAAATGTCACATTTTCTCCTGAATACATGCTGATTAAGTCGATTTTATGAGCCTAAATTACACTTAACTGGTGTTTTATAATAATTTGTCATGGGAAATCTGCTACGAGCTATTAAAAAACAGGGCCAATACAGATGCAAAACAAGCTACATATATTTTTAAATCAATATATTGGATAAGATACCATTAGATTCCTTTGGATTATTGAATGATGCTGTGCTGTTTACTGTTACTGAGGTCTATAAAACAAATCCTTACGCAGTGTTTACAGTCTATTGCATACTTAGTAATCATCCAGTGACACAGACCAATATGAAATATACATTGCTTTCTTTCAGGATCTGCAAAACTGATTGGAGTTTGCAAGAGATGTACAACATGACAACTCTGATCTGGCATCCTTGAAAACTCCCAAACCATCATTTATGGCATGATAGAGGACGGTATATGCTCGGCATTTATCTGCAACATTAATGTAGAAGAGTACTCAAGCTTTTGAACTTGTGCGTCATGCTGTTAGTTCTGCACAGAACGCAAACACACTGAGGCACCGAGACACATGCAGCCCAAAACCCAGTGTGAGCTCGCGTTTGGCTTCAGGCTCCGCAGATCAGCCTGCTGTCTTTAAAATAACCTCGTGCACACACACACACACACACACACACACGCCTGAAACACCGGTGCTGTCTGAATTTCTGCAATGCAATACGGCTAAACCCAAGCAAGCATCGTGAGAGTGAATCCAACACCGTGCAAATTCATCACCGAGATTGTGTACCGGTGAAGTGACGCGCAGTCCGTAACGCGATCACGCGGAACACTCGCACCGCCGCGGCTTTTTATCCAATACGGGTTGAAATAAAAACCCAACTCTTCATCTTGCAGGAAATAATTCTGTGCTTAACACAATTAAAACCCCGCAAAACCATTTCAGCTCTCGCAGCATTCCAGGTAACCTGTTAGCCTCCATGGCAGTCGCCGCGCATAAGCAGCGCTATAAGTTTTATTATAGTGCGTAACCCGTTTTTTTGCCCTGCGCTCTTACCTTCTTCGGCAGCGGCTGTTCTCGGCGTGTGGCCGTGTGAGAATACATCCCCGAGTCCGCACAGGAACACAGCGGCGAGCAGCAGCTGGGACATGGTGGCCGAGTGAGGGCTAACGCCGCCGCACTTCACCGCCACTGGAGTCCGAGTGCAAGCCCTCCGGTTTCAGATGAGCGCAATATCTGTCGTGCGTGTGCGCGCGCGTGTATAGGTGTACGTATAACGCGGTATAACGCTGTGTGTACAACGTGCCCTTCCTTACACACTCGCACCCTCCTCGCGCTTAGACTCTGCGCGCACTGCACGAGAACGCGCGCGGCGTCAGAGAGAGAGAGCGAGAGAAAGAGAGAGAGAGAGAGAGACGAAAAGAGAGAGAGATTGGCACAGAATTACACTCCCTGACAGATTATACTGCGGCGACACCGTGGCCAACGGCTGTAGTGATGTGGCCTCTCAGTGCATGACTAACACATGCACCTCCAGTGTACCTGGTTAAGAAGTAGCATAATGCAAACTCGTGTTTCTGAGTTTGCATGTGCTTGTGTAGGCCTCCTCCGGGGACTCCAATTCTCTCCTAAAGTCCAAAGACATGCACATTAAACTAATTGACTGATTGTTCCAAATTGCCCTTAGGTGTGGATGTGAGTGTGAATGGTTGTGTGAATGTTGCTTTATGATGGACTGGCGAGCTGTTCATTGTATACGCTGCCTTCTCCCAGCATCGGCTGAACTAGGTTCCAGCCTCCACGCGACCCTAATAGTAGGATTAAGTGTTTTGGCAAATGTGTTAGTGAATGTCTTAACACTGTGTGTGACAAACAAAGCTTGAACTTGGAACAATCATGGTCAGGGATTTGGTCATAGGGTACAAATGTGTTTGGTCATTGGGATCAATGGTGATCAGTGTTTGGCTGTCAGGAACATAGAAATATTGCATATTTCAGCAAGGCTTTCCACACTGGTGGTTGAATACATTTGTCAGCAGCTGTGATAATCAATAGATATATAAATAAGCTGTTTTTACTATAGTCAATGTAAAAGTATTTAAAATAATGTTAATATGATGATAAATGTGTAAAGTGGATTTAAGGACCTAACAGTCATATTCAATTTGAGTTAAAAACCACCAATTTATCATTACTACAGTGCTGTTATCAAGAACATGCAAAAAATGTTACTCCTCCATCCTCACCACTAAACATACCTCAATTTTTCATATAAGCAGGAACACCAGTGCAAATTTTGTAAATCAAATGTTCTGAGACATTTTCTGGAGTCCTTTAAAATCATTTAATCTTATTTAAATTTTAACCCAGGCCTTCTTGTTGTGAGGCGGACATGCTAACAACTGCACCACTGTGCAGACCTGAAAAAAATTTTAGTTATAAAACATTTTGAGTTTATCATAAGTGACTAGATATTTTTGTGACTTACACTGACAGACAAACAAGGACACATCTCCACTACTAAACACTAAATAAATAATAAGAATAGACAAGCAAAGACAGATCCACAGGGTGAAATAAGTAGGGTAATAAGGCCTTTAATATCCAGCAGGCTTGTGTAAACTACCTCTAGTGTGGCAAATATATCACTTTACAAATCTCATCCAGAATCATCATAGGGAGCGAATCACAAAATCCATTTCCATAAATAGAGAATGAAATAAGAATATCCATCAGTGACACACATAGCATTGGATATCAAGTTATTCCCAGATGTCAAACAGCCTGGATAAACCTTCCCATTGGATTAGTTGGATTAAACATAGAAAATAACCTGCATCATGACTTTAAGTATTTGAGGGGGTATTTGCTATCATGCCACAAGTCATCACACATTTTTATAATGCTATTAATGCAAGAGCGTGCAATTTCCTTGCACGTTATTGCTTATATTTTGCACTGTTCATGTGACAATATACAGTAACTAGCAACTTTTTTTTGTTTAGCTCTCTGCCTTTAACATGTCTCAAAGGTAAATTTCTTAAGAGCTTCTTTTCATGTGATGGTAGAAAACATTGCCCAGAATTTACATAATTTAACACTGCAAAAATGAGAGTGTATAACAATGTCTTAAATATAGTATATTCTGACTAATATGCAATTATTATATTACTAATATAATAATATTTCTGATATTATTTCTATTCCTGTACATATTTTTAGCCTTAAAAAACATCCACTTTTACTACAATAATCATGCTGGGTGGGCCATATAGTATCTAGCAAAGCTAAAATGAAAAGCTAAGAATACTACCACAGCAAATTTTTTTAAATCCATGCCACCAAAGCGCATGGCCTGATTTTGATTCCAGGTTGTATGAACTAATCAGGGCTTTTGTGACTGCTGCTTATCCTTAGTGCACCCTTGGGGTAAGAAAGCTGCTCTCCACTTCAGTGCTGTGCCTGTAAAGATAATACAATGGTCTTACATTAAATACACTTTGTATTTTTACTTTGTTGATTAAATGCTCTGTGAACCTAAAACAAAACAAACAAACAAACAAACATTTTTTTAATGTTTATGTTAGAAGTTGGTTACATTTGAACCTCTCCACATGGTGGATGAAGCATGCTGACAGCATAAAACTGTTTTAATGGCTTTCTGTCTGAGTCTTATCGCCACTGGTCAGAGACACTGCAGGATCATAAGATGAAATGTGGAAGACACAAAGTCAAGTTCATAATTTTGGTACTGAAAGCATGAGGGCTACTGAAGCCTGCCCACACAGTGGACAAATCACAACGTGCTACAGGGAAGTTAAATATCTGCATTACTAGCCTCAAAAGGCTCTGTCTTTCAGGCTGAAACCACCAACTGTTCTTTATATTCCTTTACCTCAAGCTAGCACACAAAGCTCTGCTTTGTAAAACATGCTTTCTTACATTGTTTTGCTATGTTTTGTGCAATTATTTTATGATACCTATATAAGCCACTAGTGAGAGAAAATGCTGCACTTTGAGCTCCTCTTTTAAAATATGTACATTTCGGGCAGCATGGTGGTATAGTGATTAGAACTTCCAACTCACAGGTAGAATGTCCTGGGTTCAAGCCCCGGAATTATTTGTGTGTGGATTTTACCTGCTCCCCCTGTGCTTGCATGGTTTTCCTCTCGGTATTCCAGTTTCTTCCCACAGTCCAAAGACATGCACGTTTGGTGAATTGTCTGCTCCTGATTGCCACTACAATTTTGTGTGTGTGTGTGTGTGTGTGTGTGTGTGTGTGTGTGTGTGTGTTTGTGTGTGTGCGTGTGCATGTGGGTGTTTTGGACCTGCGATGGTCTTTGCTCTGAGTTGACTGAACAGAATAAGCAGTTTAGAAAGTGGTCTCTTGCAAGGGCATTTCTTACTTTATTGTTTTCCCTGTGCTTGGCTTCCTCTGAGTATTCCAATTCCCTCCCACAGTACAAAGACATGCACATTGCTGCTCTGTTTCAAATTGCCCTTTACATGTAAATGTGAATGGTTGTGTGTGTTGGCCCTGAAATGGACTCTAGTTGGACCCTAGTTGGATAAAGCAGTTTTGATTGAATTAAATAAAATATGTACGTTTCATTCTTTAGTGATTGTTTTATTATTATTTTTTTAATTCACCTGTTCTTTCACTAAATTAAGACAACATTTTCATTTTTATTTTTGCTTAAAGAATCTGGAGGAGGTCTCACTTTCTTTCTGAATTTATATAATAATAAAGTGATCATGTCAGCACATAGTCAGTGCAGTATCTAGAAATGATTGGACTTTCCTTAAAGGTCAGCAATTAAAAGTGATGCGGTCTAACTAGCTGGCTCAACTGAGCCTGAGTGCGCTGTTAGAACTGCAGTCGAAAAAAAATTGCTATAATTCAAAGAATAATTACATTTTCATGACACAAACTGCTTTATATAGGTTACTGCTGCCTGCCACTGCCTTTGACACAAAGCTACAAATAGACCCAAAGTGCCCTAATTGCATAGCTCACTGTGATACAAGTAATAGATCACTTAAATTCATTCAATATAAGATCCTTTCTTTGTACAACAGTTGAAGTTAGCGGTCACCATTTTTTGTGGAGTAATATCATATCAGAAACACTAATCATCAACACCTCTCTCCCTCTCAGAAGCTAACCTTTAGAATTTATAGAAGGAAATTTAGACAAAGATAAAAATACCTAATGATGCAAAGCTATTGTGCTAATAATTATTCTTTAGTCGTAGTGGAGGTCTTTGGCCCTGTCAGTAGCAGTGATGCTCATACTGAGCCTCTGGGTCCTGTCACACTTCCACAAGACCACTGGCACATGTGTGAACATGCTATTTCGCCAAACCACTGACTCCACACCCAGCTTTCTTCACTACCCTCTGTGCATGCTTTATAAGCCAGTGAACTGAATCTGTCCCTATGTAATGTACTTGTAGTGTGCTTGTAGTATGTAGCATGCTTACCCACTCTATTGTTCTTTGCCAGTTTCTAGTGTGTTAGTTTGGTGAGAAGTTGAGCATTGCCTGTGCCCTTCCTGTACTCTGAGCACTTGAAAACCCAAATTTTGTTTTTTTAAACAAATGTAAAAATCTTAATAAAAAGGTTTTCTTTCTAAGTATGGTGTATATGCACTTTGAGACCTTTATCCTGGCATATCCTCATTGTAGTTACACAATTTATTGGCTTTTTTTTCCCAGATACACCAAAATGTACACTGTTTGTATGCGCATATGATACATGTGTAGTTGTTGACTGTAGCTCAGATGCTACTATGCACAGTATGTCAGTCTTTATATATCAGATACTATTCAACTGGCTTATCATTCCCAAAAGCACAGTGGTGACTCTGACACGGTAGTGGCATTTTACCGCGTGTGGTATTGGTACTGATGTATGAGGTACAGAAACATTACAGCAACCTAACTGAGATTGTTAAACACTGTGACCTATGTGACACTTGAGAGACCAAAGCTGCACATGACTAGCATTTTTTGGGCAACCACACACGCTGTCATTACACTATCATGTCAGTGTCACGATAATTATCCCAAATAAAATCTGGTGGTCCTTTCCCACTAATGGACGAGGAAGAGGAGGCTGATAATTGTGCATAGAGACTGTAAAATGTCCTAACTGGCCATTTAATGCACACTGTATATACAGCCATTGCAGGATGATTTAGAATATGTGTTTCCCTAATATGCTGTAAAAATTCAGTATTGGTAGAATGGGTTAGGCACTTGTTACAGGAAAGCAGAATTTAAAATGACGAGAGAGCTTTGGTGGGCTTCAAACTAAAGTGCAGAATTTCAGTACAGCACTCCCACTAAGTGGAAAAGGGCAAATGATGCACCCCAGTGTCTGAGACACACTGTTAATCAAGAGCATAAATGATAGTTATTTGTTAGGTGAATTTCCCGGTTAAGTTGAACAGAAAAATAATTGCATTTCTATATATTCTGCCCCATAATCGCAGATTCTTTGGTATTGACTGGTTCATTTTGACATTGCTGTCTCTGTCTACCACCCATGTGTGTCTGTGTGTAGGTGTGAGTGTACACATGTGTGCTGTAGGAAATAACAAGATGACATAATAGTACGAATTATGGGATATAATTTAAACTGTACTATTGTGCCTACACTACTCCCCAAACAACACATTTTACTTTCACAGTTGATTAGAGACAAACCTATTTATTAAGAAATTTAGAAACCAGGTGCTTGTCATACATTGTCACAGGTGCCTGGCTAAATATAAACTCTTGTTAATATTGATGTACATGAACCAACATGTATTTTAAGATCTTAGAAAGGGAGCATGGCAACTTTTAAATACCCCTAAATCTTTAGTTTTTGACTACCTCTGAGGGTTTTAGCTAAGATGTTACAATATTGTCACTATTTCAATATACAGTGAGTGACAACATTTCCCAAGTCAGCCTGTCTGACATTAAATAAATAAATAAATTATTAAATACATAAATAAATAACATTTCTGTCACTCAAGGTGACATCATTGTGTTTTACAGACCCACTCCCACACACATCCATGTGTTTCAGCATGCACCCATACACAGACAATGCTTGACTTAACACTGCCATCTAGAGAAACTACAGAATCAGGATTTAAACATTTAAATTCAACTTACTCAACACCATGTGATACAGTAAACTAAAATAACTTGTTACTTCATGGAGTTAAAGAAAAGAGGTGTACAAAGCTCGAAATTATTAAAGCTAACAGCCTTCTAGGTAACTAAAATTTCCACTTCATATGAAGTAAGGCATTACTAGTCCAATGCAGTAGACAAATACAGTAATTTTGTAATATTCATGAGGAAATCCCCTTAGCAGAAACATAATGAAGATAGTCTGCCCCATCATTATGCAGTGGAAATTGTAAACAAATAAGGTATACAAATAAGGTGTTTGCATATATGTGATTCTAACAATGTTTATTGTACCTTCCATTACCTCACTAGCTTTTGAGTGATTAGTATCATATCATTTCTCCATATTAAATGCACAGGTTTTTATTATAATTTTTTTTGCAGATAATGGTATAATAATAATAATAATAATAATAATAAATAAATAAGAGACACAATTTAAACATTTTGAGTATTCAAATAAAATATTGCATGTCGTAGATTTTTATATTGTGGTAATGACATAATTAATATGCAGCTTTCAGTTTTTTCTTCAATTGCCAGAAAAGTCTAGTTAGTCTTAGTTCACACAGATTAATGGTACACTATATCGTTAAAGGATTTTGAACACCTGATCATCACATCCATGTGTTATTTTCTTGTATCCCATTCCAGATTTAGCCATATAGTGCTCTTAAAATACCAGGGATGTCAGTTCCAAAATTAAAACAATAAATATAATGGTAACCATCTCCTTGGTTAGGTTTCTGTATGTTTAATTCATGCATTGATTCAGGCAACTTTCAGACATCTGGTGTGAGAGTAGTCCTGTTCCGCATAAACTAAAGCCGTCTACTTTTAAATACACATTCTTTAGGGGGACAGGGGGTTACTGTCCAGTGCAGTTTTATGGTTTCACTGCTCTTTCTGCTAACATTAAACCTGGTCATTACCCAGATAAGATGAATCATGAGCAGAAAATGCATGAAAATGTGCTGAACTGTGCTCCATCAGGACTGGAATCAGGCATTCCTGATCTCAAGTAGCTAACACTAGAACATTGTTATTCAGCTCCTCTAAGGCTGCACTGACAGACTATTGTGTAGAGCCATGAAGCTGCATAATGTGTTGTGGGTATTGCTTGGTTTCATTTTGCCTGCTGTTTTGGGATGATTGAATGGAAGGCACCAGTGACCTGGCAGCTACAGCAACAGAATTTATACTTTAATTATCATATCTGCAGCATAATCATCAAATCAAAATAAAGTCTTTATGTGTCATTAATTTAGAACATTTTGAACACTTCAGTTGAAAGCTTATGTTTAATTTAAATAATAAGGTTAGTCTAGTGCTATTCTAACGCTAATAAAAAGGTTTTTCTAGTATGTTATAGTTTATCAATTTACACCGATCAGCCATAATATTATAACTGAATGACTGGTCTGCAGGTAGGCAGCCCCTTTTGCATCAACGTGCAATGATCTTTGTGTAAAAACACCTTTCTGTGATAAACACCATTAATTATTTCAGCAGTTTTGATACAGTAGCACATGCCATTTGGGAAGTTACATCACAAAGTCATTCCTGAACCTGCCTAGATACACAATGAGTCACTCTTTGTAGCACAGGCAGTAGAACAGGGGTCTCCAACCCTATACCTGGAGAGTTACCTTACTGGAAACTTTAAATCCAACCCTAATCATGCACACTTGAGTGTTAGATTTTGCTTGGAGATAAAACCTGCAGAGTGGTAGATCTCCAGAACCAGGGTTAGGGACTCCTGTAATAGACGTACTATTCTGTGCTCCCAGCATTGAACCTGGGCACCTATGACACTCTTGCCAGTTGACTAAATGGCCAAGACACCACACAACACCTGGACATGATGGATATGAACTGACCCAGTTGTTTAGCCATCACAGTGTGTTAAAATATTATTCATTTATTCATTTATTCACTTTCGGAACCGTCTAATCCTAATCAGTGTCGTGGGGAGGCTGGTGTCCATTTCAGCCAACTCTGGGCGAGGGCAGAGTATACCCTGGACAAATCACCAGGACATCGCAGAGCAGAAACACACTGACGACTATGCAGCCTACTCTTAATGAAAATCAGCAATGATTCTTTTACATACCTCTGACCATGGAAAGTGAGAGACATGATCGGCCTTTGATAACCTTGTTAACTGCACTGGGGGTACAGCAGTGACATCCTGTTGATAGTGGGGCTTGAACCCCGACCTTGGGATCAGTAATTCAGCACCCTATGTTTTAGTTTGCTTTCCATGTTCCTGTGTAGTATATACTTTAACAGTTGTGTGCTGTAGGTCAGTGGATTTCATTGAATTTAATTGACATTCTGATTATTCAGTGACATCCACCTTGTCTTGGCACATAACTGTTAATTTTTCATGTCACCCGCTGGGGTCATAATGGTATTAATAATATGACTGATCGCTGTAAATTTCAAGGTACATGCTATTCAGAGGCAAAGTTCTTTAAAACACTAATTCTAAAATTATGAGTTAGCTTTGTCTGTGCTCTGATGAACACCTCTGTAATACAGGAGGTTACAATAAACAGTGTGTTTTGCCTTTTTCTGAAGTAGAATTCACTGTGAGGTAATAAAAGCAGACGTGGACATTATGTGTAGTCTCTTAGCTGGCCTGATCATGTTCTTTCCTGCACTGGAGCTCTATAACTGAATCTATACTTTGCTGTAAGTAGTGAAACCCTTGAGTCAGAACAGGCCAATATGTCATCTCTACACACACACAGGGGTATCAATACCTTATTGCCTGGATATCTTAGTTCTGATTTCCCCTGCACAGTAATCAAGGCAAGCAAAACAAAGAAAAGAAGGCTGGGTGGTTGAGAGATTATTCTTCTGCTAGTCTCCTGTCATATGCACTTATCACACACACACACACACACACACACACACAAACAGAAAGAGAGAGAGAGAGAGAGAGAGAGAGAGAGAGAGAGAGAGAGAAAGAGATCATCCATTTGTCCCAGCCCTTTGATTGGCCATGAATGAGCAGTGGGTTATAGGCTGAGAAAATAAAAATAAAAATCAGCACTGGTCATCAGCCGAAGGACACACTTATTCTTAGAGTCACAGCTAATTATTGATGAGCCTTTGACCGAAATTAAGAGGCCACACATCTGCAGTGGTTATTAAAAAGATAGAGCCTCCTGACCCTTTTATGCCTATCATTTGCTTCCTTTTTTCACTAACGAATTTAATAATTTAATAGTATGTTCTTAAAAAGCAGTTCCTAAGTTTCTTTTTGGATGGTCAATAGTTCTATCTTTCTTACAGGGCCTTACATAAAACATTTAAATAGGCCCCCAATTGATACAACAGAAAAGTGTTAACCATATTGTAAGAGGACATAATCTGTACAGAAAAAGTAAATCTTAATAAATTTATGTCTGTAATTTATTAGCGTGTGGCCTCAATATATTAATACACATCATACCCACATCATATTACTAGCCAAAGATTTCCATGATTGTGTTGGCCTGACCAAATAATCTAAGTGAGACAAAATTGGATAAATAGAAAACAAGAAGTTTTCACTTTATTCTCAATGTTTTTTTTTGTGTGGAAGATTTCAGGTTAACAATTTCACATAACTAACAATCCTATATGACATCTCAGTAACATTAAATTATGGATTATTGGAAAACTTGTGTGGTTTATGGCAAAAGCAAAAATGGTTCTACTGATCATAAATTACACATCGGAATATAGATCTGATATACCATAGCATCTCTGGCTGCTACATGAACAAGCTCTGAAAATGAAAAAAATCTTCACATCGTGCCAAAATGTACTAAAACAATTATTCACAATACTATATATATATATATATATTTATTATAATCCTGCTCAATACATCGGAGTAGAGATAAATGTGTGGTAAAAAAGGGAAAAAAAGGACTACAATTTCATCCCTACCAGTTTCGTGGTTGCCCACAC
>JBCNYG010000012.1:34702365-34727795 GCA_039654305.1 Porochilus rendahli | reverse complement strand
GCTGTATTGAGCACTGTGCTACGGAAAAGCTACGAAGGATTTTATATATATATATATATATATATATATATATATATATATATAAACTTGTATTGTATGTACATTGACTTACTAAAATATCTAGTTATCTAAGACTCATGAAATTTGACCTAACTGGGCCTTTGTCAGGGTCACTTCGCTGCATGCAGACCGCACTGTATGGTAAGAATTGATGTTGAAATCACTTGAAACATAAAGGGACTATGAAGCTCAAAACGTTGTTCAGAAAGAAATTCACTGTCTGTCTTGAAATTTTGTGCTCTTAAGTGTTTCCACTGTTTGAAAGTTTCTCCAATATTTATCCATGTTTCTGACCTCTGATTATTGAGCCATTGGTATCAACATGGGTAACATTTAGTAATATGTTAAGGTTTTTATGTCAGAAGAAGCTAAAGTTGCATCAGTTCTGCTTTATTTTCTTGCATCCATGACTACAGAGCATCCATGCTTGTTTTAGGTTAGCTGTTTGAGGATCCCAAATTTGACTTGGCATGTTTCCCTAACTTCTAATAACATTTTGTGGTAAATATAAAGTTTAGTACAGTAAATAAATTACATAAGTGTCCTTTAGTGTGGCATAGTGTTTAGCATATCTGCCTCACAGCTAGAAGGGCTTGGGTTCAAGGGCGTTTCTGTGTGGCATTTGCATAATCTCCCCGTGCTTGCGTGGGTTTTCTCTGGGTACTGTGGTTTCTTTCTACAGTCCAAGGACATGCACATTAGGCTAATTGGCTGTACCAATCTACTGCTAGATGATTGTGAACGGTTGTGTGTGTGCTTAGGCCTTACAGTGAGCTGTCGATGGTGTTCCCCACCTTTGCCCAGAGTTGGCTATGATAGGCTCCAGCCTTCCCGCGACCATTATAGGTTTAAGTGGTTTAGCTAAGGTTTGAATTTCCCTTTTAAGATGAAAAAATTTGGAGGATACAGTCTAGCCAGTTCTAAACACAAATGCCTGGCCCAAAGGAACTTCAGTAGCTAACTTACAAAGTACAACTGACAAAAGACAAAACAAAACAAACAACAAACAAACAAACAAACAAACAAAAATATATATATACACAGTGTGAATGTGTATTCAAGGCTACACCTATAGTAATTTATTCTGCTTTAATACCAACATAGATCAAGGTAGCATACAAGTAGAAATGAAGAAATGTAGAAATTGACTCTTAGCTTTAGATTACCATTTGGACTGGGTGTAAACATTTTTTCTTCTACTTAATCTTTTTGCCTTATATGTAAGCCAAACTATGGTATAGTTTTCATCACTAAACATGGATTTGAGCTGGATGTTTTCACAAACACAGGCTGCTTTGTGTTGTTTTTGTATGACTTATTCAGTCTGTTTTTTTTGACAAGTAGAACACTTTTTATTATATAAAAAGCTGTGGACATAAACTTTTTACCTGTCATAAGCTCAGTTTACAACATACTGCATTTTTTAAAACTCTCTTTTTATTCTGAGGCTATACCTTTAAAGCAGAAGGCCTTCTCGCGACCCTAATTAGGAATAAGCGGTTCAGAAAATGATTGAATATGGACAGCTCGCCAGGCCGCCGCAGGGCACAAACATGCTGATGGCTATGCAGCCTTCTCTTGACGAAAATCAGCAATGGTTCTTTTACATGCCTCTCACCATAGACAGTGAGAGAAACATGGCCGGCCTTTGATAACCCAGTGAGCTGCACTGGGGGACAGCAGTGACAACCCGCTGATAGTGGGGCTTGAACCCCGACCTTGGGCCGCAGTAATCCAGCACCTTAACCACCAGGCCACCACTTCCGAATGAATGAATATAATTATGTTAACTTGTATCAAATGAATTCAAGCTGTTTAATCCCTACAGATCTATTTATTCGTGGAACACTTAAATATTTTGCACAGAAATATCCAAAGCAGGTATAGCCTCTTGGAACAAACAGTAGAAGAAACCATACCTAGTAATCTGATCATAATCATTTTTGACATCTTATTTAAAACAATATAATACCACATTTCTAATGAATTATATACTAGCAAAGTCCAAATGGGTTGTATATAAAAAAATACAAATAAAACCAGATGTCTACATATGCTGGTATTAGATGCCGCACATTCAGAACTACAACAAGTTTGAACTTTTGCCACATGTAGACTTGAGAAGGTTCTTCTTTTTATTTCTTCTTTTTTGTCACTTTCAAATAAAGAATAAAATGTGTAATGTGGGTCAGGCTGCACCTCGCACCTGGTCACAATAAACCTGTTTTTGCATGCCCAACACTCCACACATGGCCGCAAACTATTTTTAAGCTTTCAAGCGTGAATTTTACAGGACCTGAATCCCAGCTATATAGTAATGTGCATTGTCAAACCCTATAATAGCAAAAGAACTCTATCAAAGAAAGCCATAAATATAATTACAGTACCTCTTCCTTAATATTTCTCTTTGTTTTCAATTTTCACTAATTCTGACTTTTTTCAGTTTTAACTAGGCAAAAATATTATGCATTAAGGCTATTTGCAGCCCTTCATCCCTTTATGTTTTTGACCTAATATAGCTATGAAAAATAACATTATTAAAATAGGTTGATGATAAGAAATATATCACTTTAAACATCATTATCAACTTCAGCTGAGGAAAATGTCAATCTCTGCATAGCACAGGCCACATCATTGCCTTTTTACTTCTCTGGTCACTGAGCATATTTACATAGCTGCTGAAACATTAATTGGCTCATTTATTTAGTTCTGTTCTGTAAGTTAAATTTACCATATTTGTTATTAGGTCACTATAACATTTTAAGACTTTGAACAGTGTAATCTCAGTGTAATCACAGTAAGTAAAACATTTGGTGAAATATGTTTATGGATTCTTAATTTGCCCACAGCACTGCACACTGTTACTTGTTTTGAAACTGTAGGTACAGAAGGTTTAATCAGCAAATCAAAAGTGTAAAATATTCACTGCAATTTTAAAAAGTTGACTTTGTCATAGCAATGGTAAAGCAATGCAGAGATAATATCAAAAGGCAATCTAACACTAAACAGCATAGCTACCAAAAAAAAAAAAACTATATATATATATATATATATATATATATATATATATATATATATATATAGAACGTAAGGATCCAACCCTCCAACAAGTCCTTACCTCCATCTATCTTATCTCTCTTTTGTGTGAAGAATTTTCTGATGAACAAAATTTTCTGATCCCTCCACAGAAGTCATGAGATAATGACAAGTTTCAAAAAAATATTAGGTCATTTGGTTTGAATAAAAAATAAAACAGTAAAGTGTTGATGTGTCACTTTACCAAACCATAACTCAAGTGCTGCTCAAGCACGGTGTTCTGACTGACACAATACAGAATGTGCATGTAGGCTATACTGTACTTAACTGTGGAGTTAAGAATCTTGCTGCACATTTAAGTATGAAAGCATGCTTTCTTTTCCTATCAGTGGTCTATGTTGTAATTATTATAATGCAATGATAACTATTTATTGTGGTTGAAAATTAATCAAGCCATTTATTAAAGGGGTTTGGGGATGCTCATAATTTTTCCCCTGATCTAGAATTCATTAGCTAATTTGAAAGAAAAACTTGTCAAATCAGCGTCAGAAATCACTGTGGGTCTGATGCTAGGCCACTGTCCTTCACTGCTGCAAACCCATTTAGAGAACAAGATTACATCCATCAAGTACTCCAAAAAAGTAATGAATAAGCACTTCCTATGCTTGGTACATTTTGCACCTTAAGAGGACAGCTTTCGATGAGTTAAAAAAAAGGATAGGATTTTAAAGAGCACTGCATCATCTTTTTTATTTCAAACCATTTTTTGTTCCCTTCCTGTTGGGAAAACAATCGGTCTACTCTTTTTGTAACTATTTTATTCATGCATGTCTTAAAAATGTTTAGTCACATTTTCTTATTAAGTTACAGTTCTCAGAACTCATGTGGTCCACAACATCTGCCACAAATCCTAAAATGCCTATTATTATTATTATTATTATTATTATTATTATTATTATTATTATTATTATTATTATTATTATTATTATTATTATTATTTCACATTATGGCTAACCCAAAAACCTGCTCAAAGCTTCGTCAAGTTGGCCAATGCTCAAAGGCACCATGTGGTGCTTGACAGGTTATCAAAACCTGTCCAAGAGTACTGCAAAATTTATTAGCACTCCACATGTGCTGTCAGTGTACAAAAGTACAGTGTCACAGTCTATGACATTTTTCTTATAAAATGAAATCAATATTCTCTGTTAGTCTGGTTAACCTCTGCAGTTTAAGATTTTCTATAATAGACAAATGTTAACATTCATGTAAAATGTATACATACAAATACAATACATGTTTAAAGGGGTGTAGTATATGTGTATTCTAAGAGAATCCAAGGGGATCCCTGGGAAATTGTGAAAATAGAAATATGCATTTTTTTATTATTATTTAGTAATTCTGTAAGATTCTTATAGAAGAATTGTCAATACAATTTCCAGTGAAACTAAATAACTAGGTGTAATTGAAGGAGTAAGAGCAAAAAGGAAGTTTAGTCACATTTTGCCTACAAACATTATGCAAAAGCGAGGTGTTTTCCATTAACCAATTAAAATGTTCATAAATGAAGATTATGTCCAGCTAGAACCTAACCTTAATGCTGTTCCAAAGACAAAGTGTGATTTACCCTCCTTTTTAGTTTAACCCCTTCAATTATTTCTTTAATGAAGAAAAAGATGAATGAAAAAGGAAAGATGTTAAGGGTAAATGGTGAGGTAGGAACTAGAAAACTAGTTCCTACCTCTATAAACTACTTCAGGAATCTTTACTGTTGCCTTCTTTCTTAGGATTATCATTCTTTACAAAAGGATGTGTTACTAATATTCAAAACAACTGACCAGTCATCTTAGCATTCCATCTTTAGATATTTCTTTTCAAATATGAACAATGCTGGAAAACAAAATAATGTCAAAAGTTCTTTATGATTCTACAAATATTGATATGGAAACTGGCTTGATGATGTGGGAAGACTTCTTTCTTCTATCTTCCAGCCTAGCTCTACTATTCTGTCATATTTTTATATTCCCTGGCAGCTCTCCCTCTCCCAAAACAGTAGACATCCTGTCGTACAGCTGAGTCCTAATATAATAACTTCCTCTGGGAGTTGAAGATCTGTCCATAATGCTTGGCTGTGGGCTCTAATATGTCTGCAATCTCATGTGTACAAGCAATAGAAAAAGAAAAATATAACACTCAACATATTGCAGTATACTGTCCTCCTTATAGATGGAGAAAGATCATTATGTTTAACCTTGTTCAATCAGAAGCCACCCACAAAAAGGTTAACCAGTTTTGACTAGTAATAAAACAGCTAGTATAATAGGTGGTATAAAAGCCTGTCATGTCCAGTTATAGAAGCCAAATCCAACAAAAGGACATTAATTTAACATGGGTAAGTTTTGCCACAATAAGGTATTAAGATAAGTTACAGTGTATGAAAGAAATATTAGCTTGTTTAAAATGTAAATGTGATGTTAGTCACAGTCTATGACACATTAGCAGCAAACAAAAATATTTATGACACCTTGTGATTCAGCTCCTCTTTTTTAAGACCTCAAATGTTATAATTAATTCACATACACATTAACTATTATACTCATTCGTGATGAAATCCTGTGAACCTCACTGGTCTTGAAATAGGCCTCTCATGATTACAAATGAGTCTAACATAGTTATTACTATCCATTAGAAAAATGTCTGCCAGACATTCCCCTCAGATGCTGGCTTAGATTGTGATATTTTCAATTATGTTAATACAATAAACTTGTTTGGATAAAGTTATTATAGCAGAAAGACATTTGAATAACCTGTCAGCTCATCATGATTGCAACAGCATCTTAATTTCTTCGAGGAATTGAAAAGGACAGAGGTTAAATTGTGTCTGATGCAGACAGACATCAGTGACAAATGTAATATTGATTAATAATAAATTTCTGGATATTATTATATTTTTGGAGTGACTCCAACTGCAATTGTTTTGTACTGGCAGGTAAACAAGCAGGCAAAAATAAATAAATAAATAAATTAATTAATTAATTAAAAATCCAGCAACGTGAGCTTATAAACTGGAACGGCATTTTAATGTGAAATGCAAGATTATATTATGGTAAGGGTTTTAATTTATTTCTCAATATGAGCAAGAACAGTCAAACCATGTCAACAACAACAAGAACAGTCAAACAATTTGTTGCCACGATTCAGCCATGTTCTTTTGTAGGATATTGTCCATTATTTCGGTTAGAACTTGACTGCTCTGGAAGTAAGTGATAATAATAATAATATTAATAATAATAATAATATTAATAATATTACTAAAAATAATAACAACAAACAACATTAGTGCCGTAATGAGCATGGAATGGGAAGGTATACTTTTGATATGATAATTAAAGTTAATATGTTGAGCAATTAATTTGTAGTTATTATCAAGGTATAAATTATCAAGGTAGTTAGGTCTAAAGTTATTATTTAATAAAAAGTAATCATGGCCTAAATATGAGTAATTTTAAGTTATTTGTGAACTTCTTATCTCAAATTTTAACTTAAATACCACCATAACGTGTGGATTGGTGATCATGGTGTTAAGAGGAAAAAAAGAAGAAGACAGATACCAATATTCACTGTTTATATAGTGGAATTTTCTAATTCATTCCATGATAGTTGTCTCACACCATTTCAGGATAAAAAGAACATTTAAATGGTCCACTGCAGATCTTGTCAATTGCTTGTCATTCCTCCCACTACTTTAGTTTATTAACCTTGGGACCACATGCACCAAATGCATTTTAAAGCTGCTGCTCTAAGGACCAGTAAACCTATTTCTGTTTATCTTGTGCTTTACTTGCTGTCAGTTGTGATCAGTACTTTCTAACCATGCTGGTTTTTTTGCTTGCTGAATAAACCCCTACCACACTTCTGTGCTCTTTTTCTGATGCTTCACAATAGACGAGAGTACTATCATGAATATTCAGAAGAAAAGGGAAAGAATGCCCTCCAGGCCTAATAAATGGACACATTAATCTCCTCTAATTAAATCTCCTTTTCTACATGCCCATTGTGAGCGTCTTTGTGAATGTGATCATACTGTTTATGACTGGGATAAGCTCAAGTAGCAGCACCATCACATTGCTATTTGTTGAATAAAATTATTTATGAAAAATATGCCATTACAGGGACTGTAAGTAAATTCCAACTGTGTTGTGAGTATCCTGAATGACTTGATTTAAATGCATTGAATATTGAATAACACTGCTGTTTATGCTTGGCATAGGTGATACTTAATCCTTTATAATAGCCTCAGGACAGCCAGCATCTTTCATATGCTGATTAACCGATAAATTATAGCAGAACTCAGTGATAGGAAATAAGAAGCATTAATCACTGGAAGCACAGTAAACATGTTTTAGTCTGTAAAATAAAGACTTTGTAGTACACCATTTCACATTTCATTAGTCAGAAAATACAGCACATCTGACTCAATGATAACATAATCTTTTGACCTATGTCTTTCATCATGAGAACAGTACGCACAGATTAAGCTTGCTGCTAACAATGGCATTGTGTAATGAGAAGTGCCAAAACAATGGATAGCATATGATTTGTTTTAGAAAATCATCTCTTGCAATATTTTTATCACTAATGCAATCTATGCTGTATACCTGTATTTATGATGTACTTTGGGATTTTAAAGGAATGTAAAAACAAAGAAAGAAACACTTTATTACACATCGACATATATATTAAACTGATAGCTAATGTATTAGTTAATTTTAATTATTTCATTTGAAATTATTCAGTCTATTATTTCTGGTAACTGGATTCGTACTTTACTTTTCACTTTAAATCACTCTCTGGGTTTCACTGGTTGGTTTAGCTTTAGAGCTTTCCGTTCATCCATTGTTATATTAACATTGTTACATGTCTATGTTTGTGCTCTGAGGTTCATCTGGGTCATGCAGGCCTGGGCAGGTGGGATTGAAGCTTCTGGGCTTTATCTGTATACTCTTTAGTTCCACAGATATTATCTGCAAGTCTTATCTAATGTGTATTGCTTGTCATGTGAGTTTTTATGGCAGTTGGTCAGCTTTGTCAGCTTTTTTGTTTTATAATAAACTCATTCTTGTTGAATGCAGCATCTGCATTTAATCCACACACAGCACTAGGATTGATTGTTAAACACTTTGTACATCTTTAACAGGTAGATACACAAATAAACAAGCAAGCAAACAAACAAACAAACAAACAAACAAAAATAAATGAATAAAAAACATGTCAAATTCAGTGATATGGCTTTGTGATAAAGTTGTATCATTTGGTTAAACTATGAATACATCATGCTGTACAGTGTATATGAGCTAAAAGCAAAGAGAGATTTAGTTGCATGGTTAGCACGATTTAGTCGCAATTTGTATGTACTGTCCGTACTTAACAGATACAATTCACTGACAATGAAAGTACTTCAGCAGAGACCATTTCTAACCCCTGTGACCACCCACATTCTCTGAGAATGTGAATGAGTGACTGAGGAATGGCAAAACTATGGCTAGGGCAAAACTAGCTTCTGAGGCCAAAGGCTGAAAACTGCACATGCATGCACTTGGAGAGTATGTGAAAGCAAACAAATAAAAGTGCACTTGCACAAGTAGGTATTTTTGGTTGGTTCTTTGTTTATCATACTGAGAGAAAAAAGTTTGAGTTTTTCACATTCATTATCTATACCAGTGTTTTTCAACCTTTTTTGAGCCACGGCACATTTTTTACATTGAACAAATCTTGCGGCACACCACAAACCAAACATGTTAGGAAACAACACTCTGTAGGTTAATACAATTTGTGTGTAAACAAACAATTTGTGTGTAATCACAATATAGACTAAACTCACTCAGTGTGTGAAACCTGGGCCTGTTTAGATGAACACACACGAAGCTCTTCCTCAACGAGCATTTAGTTTACAGTGGCTTTGCAGGCAGGTGGAATTAACGTCTCTGCCACACTGTGATACTGTTTTGATTTAGCTTTAAGTTCAACCATGTAGTTTTGAGGGCTCTCTCAGTTACCTTTGTGGTTTTTCCTCATAAAACTTGCTTATTTCTCTTTGTTTTCATGCAGGAGCACAAAATAGTCCATCGGCTTGTTTTGAAGTAATGGGTGCTTCATTTGGAGATGGCGTTTAAACTTGCTCGGCACCGTGGCTCTGTTGGACTTCTCGCCACACACCGAGCACAATGGAGTGGCTGTCGTCACATCCCCGGGGAAAGTAAAGCCAAACAAAAGATAGCTTTCACTGTATCGCCTCGAGCAAGATGTCTTTGATGTCTTTGACCACCAACTCATATTAGGGACCTCATCTGGGTCAGAATTTTGTCCAGGGCCCAATTCAGAGTTTGCACTTTTTTTCTTTTTAAAAAACTGCATGCATCACTATGGAGCCCCTAAAGGGACATAGGGAAAAAATTACATGAAAAGTTTCGCGTGCGCACGAGAAACCTCAGGTAACTGGTGCGCTCGCAATAGTTTCTCGTACTCACTAGATCAAATCTTTTTTTTTACTTCTATGTCTCTTTAGTGGCATATGGTGGCACAATACTGGGTGAACTATGGGAATGCACTGGGTCTCACCTGGAACCAAGCCAATGTCCTTGTGGAACTGTCACAAATACTGTGTGTGTACAAAATGTTGTGAATTTTTGCCTAAGCGAAAATGCTTCAAAAAAGGTTAAGACTTAAAAAAACAAAAGTAAAAAGAAACATAAATGTATAGCTATTTATTCTCCTTATATGATAAAAAAAATTCCTTCACAATTTAACATTAGCAACAGCAACAGAATAATGAACACACCCTAACATAAGTGTTAACTATTAAACAGAATGATTTATGTTAAAGTCTGTTATCAGATAAGAAATCAGCATATTTTAGGTTCCTTTACCATGTAACTTTATTCCTATTATTCTACGTTATATTCCTATTTCATTCACTATTTTCTTTTGCCTTTCTGTTGGCGGTTATAGTGGCAAAAAACGAGAAAGTCAGTTCAGACTCTCCTATCCCCCACCTCTGATTCCAGCTCCTCCCATAGAATCCCAAAAAAAGTGAGATTATAAACTCTCTATAAAATCCTAGGGTATCCCTTGACTGGGACATGTCTGATACCATGTACCATATATGTCTGATATCTTCTTGGAGTAAACCAGGGGGTGTCCTTTTAATGTGCCCCAACCTCTTTAACTAGCTCCTTTTACTTTGCAGTAGTGGCCCTACTGAAAGATTGATCTTTCAGATTGTCTAGCTCCTCACCTTATCATGGACAGTGAAATACTCCCATAGCCTTATTCAATTAATCAGTTACCCTTAGCTCATGGCAAAAAAAAATATCTGTTTCCTTGTAAACTACTAATTATTATCATACTCATCATGCTTTGTTAATTTCATTTAATCTACATTTAATTTTTTATCAATTTAATTGAATTTGCATAGTATTAATCACATAAAGATTTTATTCTTATACCCCCTTTTCTAGCAATGTGCCTATAGGGCACAATAAAGCATGGATATTATGTTTTGAATTGTATAGCTAGAAACCTTTTACATTTTTACATGAAAAGATATCTACACATGTAGCTCAAGTCTTTGTATTGAAATCTGTCTACTTGATACTACCTTGGCAAAGCTCCCAGGAAGTTATTAGAGCTACTGTAACACAAACTGGTAAAACATTTATTGGTGTCTATGATAGAAAGGAGTCAGAATACACAGTGATTTGTGAATGTCTTTTAGCAACTATCAGGTGGATAGCTATTGTGGTGAATGCGTGATATTAGATCTTAGAATATCAGATATTACAGAATTAAAAAAAACATTAATCAGAATTTTCTAAAGCTTTATGCTAGAAACTAAGTATTTTTAAACTGAAGCTGGTAGGCACTGCATTTTTATATTTTACATTTATATTTAAATGATAGACTGCATTTACTAAAGCGACACAAATATATAATTTCCCTGACAGCCATTGTGTTTTAGAAGTTTTTAGTTTTATAAATGTCCTAAACCAATTAAGGAAAACTGTGTCTATCAAACTACTTGTTAATGCTCACACATTTCATTATCATTATTTTCCATCATGGTACATCATTATTTTCCAATTTAAAACTTTCCTTTTCAATAGACATGGTTATGGGGAAAAAAAGAATAACATCTTATGTACATAATTAAAGGCAGTAAAAGGTGATTATTTATGCATACTGTCATGCTTGACTTTAAACCCACTTACAATGTTCAAAATGAAGGATGAATTGCAAATTAGTGCCTAAGTAATATGTTGAATCCCAGAAAACAACCCTGTTCATCCCACTCCCTGGCTTTGTTTTATTAGTTGTTCTTTGAGAATTATTTCACATTTGAAGCTATACCAGCTCCATCAGTTTAATTGCCTATTACAAGAGGACTATAATTATGTGCTCAGTTTAATCAAATAGCAACACTTGAGCAGTACCCTCACAGAGGTTTAATTATATGTCTGACTCATACTTCGGGCTCTAAAATGTAGAGTTTTTATGGTACTAAAATGACAGCTTTTGTTGCAATTTTTCACTAACAATTTAGCCATTCTGCCCAAGTAGAGTGTTTCACAGTGACAGAGCTGAGCATAGCAGACTCATGATCATCACCAAATACAATATAAACCATCAAGTGTGAGGATTCTTAGGAATATGACTGACAGGATTCAACTCTCCACTGTAACCATACCAGCCAACATCTGTATTTTTACTTAACATTATTAATTTAATATACATTTACACTGTGATAGTACAGTAATCAGTGGCTTGCATAACATGGAGAAGAATGTCTTATACTTTGGGATAGTGGTAAAGAGTCTGGCTTATTGTGCCGAAGTTTCGTTCTGAAGCCCCTGTACCACCAAGCTGCCACCGTTGGGCCTTTGACCAAAGGCCTTTAACCTTTAGTCTGCTCCAGGGGCACCTTGTCATGGTTCTGACCTTGCACTCTGTGACCCCAACTTCCTAACAAGCTGGGATAAGCAAACAAAAGAATTTCAAAAAGGCTTATTTTTCTTCACATTTGGACTATGTTTAGATGACATGACCAGTGTGTTAAAAACAATAAGAGGACAGACACCTCATGTTACCTTAATGCTATAGCTTTTTTATGGCTTTTAAAACAGATGCTAAATAATACCCTTCCTTGTCTCTCAAATAAATCTGTCAATGGTACACTGTACCTTTATTTAGGTGTTTTTATAGCAGTGTAATGGTAAAATAAGAGATTATTAGGTATTATTATAGTAAGGGGAGCATGCTAGGTCTGCACTCTCCTGAAGTCCACAACAATCTCCTTTTTCGTCTCCACATTCAGCCAGAGATTATTGTCCTTTCACCACACAGCCAGGTGGCTCACCTCGATCCTATAAATTGTCTCATCATTGTTGTTGATGAGACCCACCACAGTCATGTCATCCACAAACTTAATGAAGAGGTTGGAGTTGTGAGTCGATGTGCACTCATGGGTCTGCAGGGTGAAAAGGAGGGAGCTCAGCACACATCCTTGGAAGGGCCCTGTGTTCAGTGTGATGGTGCTGGAGGTGTTGCTGCTGACCCAAACTGCCTGTGATCTCCCCGTCAGAAAGTCAACATCAGTTCCCCAGGAGGAGGTGGAGTCTCCTGTGCCGGGGTGCTGTTTTCTGCCTTAAAGAAGTCATTCAACTGATTCAGCAGAGAGGTGGAGTCGTCACAGGTTTCAGGAGAGGGCTTGTAGTCTGTGATGGTCTGAATCCCCCGGCGCAGGTTCCTGGTGTCTCTGCTGTCGTTGAAGTAGTCAGCAATCCTCCTGGAGTACTGTCTCTTAGCCCCTCTGATGCTTCGTGACAGGTTGGCCCTGGCTGTCCTCAGACCAAGCTCGTCACCACCTCTGGAGGTGGCATTCCGAGCTCTCAGGAGCATGTGGACCTCCTCTGTCAGCCATGGCTTCTGGTTGGCCCAAATGCAGATGGATCTAGTGACCGTGACATCGTCCATGCACTTCCTTGCATAGGCAGTGACGGTCTCTGTGTACTCCCGGAGGTCAGTGGTGTTGTTGTAGGTGGCTGCCTGTCTGAATATTCTCCAGTCGGTGGTGGAGAAGCAGTCCAGGAGTACCTCTAAGGACCCCTCTGGCCACACACGAACCTCCTTTATTGCTGGTTTGGTGACTTTAATCAGTGGTCTGTATGCTTGAATTACCATAACATACATATGTATCTATTCATACATTAATAAAACATATTGAAAGTGGTATAATATTCAGTATAATTTATGGTAATTATATACATTAACTTAGCAAAATAAAAATTTTTTTTTTGTTCTTTAAGGTTACAGTTTTGTGACTGACTATGTTCTGCCAGCACATTGGCAACTGCTGTGTGACAGTTCTTCATCTGAGCACTCCTTCAGATTCACTTTTCCCTGCTGATATTTCCATCTTTGCTGCTATCAGTTAATGAGGTCCAGACTGAAGCTTTGCACCTGTGGAGTGCTGAAGAATCAATCTAAAGGGCTGACAGTCACAGGGAACTTCAGCACCATGGACAGAGATTCACGATCAGCAACAGCTCCTCAGCTCATGCAGATCTTATTCTCAGCATGTCTGCTATATAGGCTTATGATCAGTTAGTATGCACAGCTTCCAAGGGATTTGTGATTCTCTATCAAAAATGGAAATATGATTTTGGAGCACAAAGGAGGATGAACATCTCATAGGGGGAACTATAGTTATGGCAGAAAGATCAAGCATGCCTGTAAAGCAATGCAACACACAGGTGTAGTGTGGCTGTTAAAAGTGAATAATCATGTAGTATTTTATCAAGTGGATACATAATATGAAAATTTCTCATGCAGCATTCAAAAAAATGGCTATTGCCAAATATCCAAATTAAACTTTTCTTTTTTTGCCTGAAAATATTTTTATTAGCTGAGGTGGTGTTACTTAGGGCGTAAATGAAATGGAAAGAAAAATAATCAGAACAGCTTGGCTATAATCAGAATTCTGTACCATGTTTAGTCAGCATTCTGGCACTCATCCTTGGGTCTCATCCCTCGTATTAGCCTGGCTGTCACAGCAATCACTCCACTATTTGGTCAGCACTCTCTATCAGCACCTCATTACCAACAGGCAGGGTTTACATGGCTCTGTTGGCTTTGGCATGCAATGAAAGGATGCTGAGATGCACTGGGCCTCTGATTGGGCTCGCTTGGAGAGTGTAGGCATTTCTAATGAGGGATTCACAGACTATAATGAGACAAGCTGAGTGTTCCACTGAACCTGCCTGCCTCTCAAAATCTCTCCATAATTTGGAAATATTCCTTGTATCTGTTTGCCTGTTACACCTGTTCTTTGCAAGAATGAGATACACAGGTGTACCTCAGAGGCTTAATGCATGCTGAAACCTCCCTGATATTTATTATGCTGAATGAACAAGTGGAATTTAACCTACTTTCGTTGTTAATTATGGAATTGTCTTTAATCTTATTTCAATTTAATTAAGGGCAATTGTGAGAAATGCAGTTTGCATTGGCTTGTTGATGATACTTACCTACCAAACACCTAGAAATAGATGTATTGTTCAGTTTCTATTTCATGCAAATCAGGCCATTCTAATTAACAGTAACAGATTTTCTGAATGCATTGTGCCCTACTGAATTTGAAAGAAAGAAGGAATTATACAAATATTTGCATTTCAGAGAGTTCAAAATGAAGCCCAATTTTTTAATGGTCTTATATTAAAATTAAGCCGAGACAACATGAATTTACTACAGATATGTTCAATAAGTAACATGGATTTAGTATATTGATTTAATATTTTCACAGAAGGCAAATAAACAAATTAAAGAGAAATGAGTAGAATATACTGCCCATAAATCAAAGTCCCTGGAGAAAACAAATTTAATTTGGTGGCAAAGACCAAGCTTATTTTACTCTGAGTTGGAGTATGTCCAGATGTCCTCCCCTGAGAGTGAATCCTTTTCACTTCACTGGCACAGCATTATTCTCTTATCTGCAGTACATCCCCATTTTTAGACTGCAAGGCTTTCCATCAATTCCCCATGACAGGATGGAAGAACAGGAACAATAGAAACAGGCTTTCAGATTTATTGTATGTCTTACTCATATTCATTTTCATTCTGATTTCTCCTCAATGCCCATTAAAGTCCTGTATTGTCCTGATTTATTATTAGTATAGTTTATGTTTATGATAAATGCTGGTTTCCTGTTAAAACACTCCAGTTACCCCTTCTTGCTTTGAGAATGTAGGTGTAATTACATGCTGATATAAACGGCAAAACATTAAACCTGCTTTGGTTTAATTGTAACAAGGTATGGAATAAAACAAGGTGAGGCATTCTCTTACAGAGAAATTATCAGTGTTGTGGTATATGTGGTATTGTGATACAGATCAAAATTAAGTTAAACATTGATTAGTTTCCTATAAAACACATCTAGACTACATTTTAATCTATTTCGTATAAATGCAATAAATATTAGCCATTTTATATACTGCTTTTTACCCATTTGTAACTACTACATTTATTATCCGTGAAAAAAAAGGTAATTCATGTTATCACTGTATGTAAGTAATACTTATTTTTCTTTTCTCTCCTCTTTTTTAAAGTCACAGAAGCAACATAAAAGATTGCCACAAGTGCTGACTGATTCGAGTCTTAGTCGGAAACATTACAGTACAGTTATATGTGAATATAACGTTTTCTTTTAAAATGTCCTTACTGTTATTTGTGATGGTCTGCTTAACACATGTGAGAACTGCTTCAAAAGAAACAATAACCTCAAAGAATACATTAATATAAGAATGTGACTTGCAAGTAAGAATAACATCAAAGCTGCAAAGGTATAGAAAATCAGCCAACACCTTCTGACAAATCAGTATTGCTGTTATGTTCTCTAATTAAATTGGTAAACGAGCAGATAATAGGATCTCAAAGCCTTAACAATCCCTACTAGTCTTACAAATGAAGAGCATAATGGGTGGCTGAAATGTAATTTATCCACTGAGGTCTGTGATGTAGCTGAACATCGCTCATAAAGAGTGTCTTAGAAAAAGGAAATGATGTTTCTCAGCAACAGAAGTATTCGATTATTCTTTATTCATACATGGTTAATTTATTTGTTACTCTTAGTAGTCTGACTCTCAAAGGCAGATGCTATCACTCAAAGTTCATTTTAATATCTAACAACCATGCATTTTCTAGAATGTATCCTTGGACCTAGTGTTTCCCCTTAGTTTCCTCTTGCTGTTAAAGCAGGTCCACAGAATGAAAAATGCCTTATCCTTAAAGTAAAGTCTGCCCATGCAATCCCGTGTAAATTTTCATCTTTATTTGTCCAGGTATCATTATATATTATAGCTGACAGAAACAGGACATATGGCTGCTCTTCTTATCCTTTTTTGTGGTTTTGGGGTAGATGTGTTGTACTTCAGATGCCAGATGTGTTGTACTACAGTCTTTTGTTCTCATGCCATACGATAATCTTTTTATGGGTACCTTGATGTCAGCCTGTGTGTATATGTATGTAGAAAAGAAACCTTTTATCAATGAGAAGCAAGGAAGAGTCAGAATAAATTTTGCTAAAGACCACAGCCCTTTGTTATGGGTATTTTGAACAAGGACATCTTCTCTGATTAGACCAATCTTTAGCTTTGCCCAATCCCTGATCATCAAATGGATAAATGGAGACTTAAAGAAGCCTACCTACCACAGTGTGATGGAGATGACATGGTAATGATCTGAGGGGTCATTAGCAAGGGTGGAATGGAGCAATTATTTATATGTAAAGGTCACATGTATAAGGTCACAGTATCTTGGGAGAGTCCTTGCTCCCTTCTGCTTTTACAATGTTCCTTAACTCTGAGGATGAGGTTTTCCAGCAGGTTAATTCACCACACAGACACGCCACGTAAGGTGAGAATCGAGGACCACAAGATAAAGAGCTGAGCTGATTGAGGAGTGGCAAGAGCAAGACTGGTGGAGAGCATGCCAAGACCTATTGATTTCAGTGCTACTCTTCCAAAACAGGTACTGTGTTATTTAAAATATATTATGAACTTAGTTTCTATGCATTATTCAAGGTCTGAAAGCATAGCGTTTTTTTTCACCAATTGTCATTTTCTGCAGGTAAATGCTCTAAATGACAAAATTTGTATGTGGATATTATAGGAATTGTTGTCAGAAATTTATGGCGTAAAACAGAAGTATTCTTGTTTTTCAAGTTCATACCTACACATAGTTAAACCTGAGAAACTGATAATTGGCCTGCATATATCCACACATATATAAAGACACACCACCCCACATATATATATACACACCTCTCCACATATATACAAATGATGGAATGCAGCAAAAACATAAAATACTTCTTAATAATAAACACATGAAAACATCCTCCTATTATGTAGTATTACTGTAAATTTGTCATATGCACTTTTGCTGTTGTGCAAAAATAATTATGAGTTAGTTAGTCAGAGGTAACTCCACATATGTACATGCCAACCATTACGCCACTGTGCAGCACCACTTAATGCCACTATGTTTGTACAATACGGTAACCTACCTCAGTTGTCTTTGGGTGAGGGTGTAAACAAACAGGTGACCTGTAATAGGGATTTAAATAAGCTTCAGTCTATGCCATACTTATTTCACCTGAGAGTTTTAATTAATAGAGATTCATAAGTTATTTATAGTGTCCAAATACTTAAACTTGAGTTTTAATCTTAATACAATACAAAATACTATACCTACATGTACATGTCTCTGTATTTGTGTGCATCTATGTAAACATTAAAAAAGAAATGTTTTTTTTAAATGTAAAAATAAAATATTGTGCATGGTTTATATAACTGTAGAAATCTTAATGTAATTAATAACTTAAATTCAGAGGAAAATTGATTTATTGCTCCTGCTGGATTAAATCTACTTTATTTAGCAAAATTATTAATTAGGTACCTAGAAACAGCTCTGCAAAAAGTACTCATAATTACACAGTTTACAAAAGTTTTGTTTTAATTTTATGGGAAGGGTAATTAGTTTAGGTGCTGAGGTAAACCAAATGCAACACAGTGACCAAAATCTTTGATAAAAACAGAAATAACTGTAGCACACAAACAATACTTTCTCATCTACAACACAAGATAAAGAAAACACAAAACCCGTGGCTGTGGTCTGGACAGGGTCGTTATGTATTCAATATATGCTAATACAAATTCCCAATTTAATATAATTTTATAAATTGTGGTATTTACAACATGAAATTATAAGTTGGGACTGTATATTAAAATTTATTAAACCTAAAAGCAATAATTTGTAATTAAGCTTTGACCTGCATTACTTGCAAAACACATCATATGATGTTTTACCTCAAGTTTGTTAAAACACACTTAACCACCACCCCTGTACCACCTCCTAACAAGTTGTAAGCTGTACAACAATATGGGGGGATTCATTTCATTCATTCGATAAGCCGCTTCATTCTAATTAGGGTTGCAGGGATGGTGGCACCCATCTCAGGTGACTCTGGGCAAATTACACCCCGGACAGAGTGCCAGGCCAACATACAACTATTCATACAAAACTCACATTTAGGGGCAATGGGGAACAGCCTGTTCATGTTTTTGGACTGTGGGAGGATACCAGAGTACCCAGAGGAACTTTCACACATCCTTTACTGCTAACAGGTCAGGAATGTAAGCATGCCAGTCCAGCACCCTCAGCCTATTTCTTTGTAGCCATGCCTTTGTAATGTGTGCAAATTGGGGTTTCAGTTTGAACAATCCATGGGTGTCTGTAAGGGACTAAGCAATGAGGCAAGAGGACAGATCACTTCAGTTCAATGCACATTGTTTTATTACCAAAAAACAAATCAAAATGATTACAAAAGACAAAACAAGGTTAAAAAGACACATCAAAAGTAAAAAAAAAAATGGACAATGTGTTAACTGAACACATCTGACCAAAAACTGACCTGACAATGAAGGAACGTTTTTAAATGGCCAAACGTAATGACACAAGGGCAAAACAAAAACTCCACATAAACACATGAAATCAAACAAACCCAAAATCCTCATTGGGCATATTGAAATGTCTTTGTCTTAGAGCATGTTTCAACTGTGTGATGGTCCATCCCAGATGCCTTTGAGCTCAGAGAAGTACTAGAGACACAGTAAACTAGTTTTCCTTTGCACAGTAAAAGCTAACTTGTGTTTACAAATGCAACTGTATCATAGTGTATGAAGGTTTGTCAAAGTTATAACAGGTACAATGTGGTTATATCACCTATAGAGGAATGACAGTTCTTGCTGCAGTGCAGTCTAAGGGACCAAAGACAATGGGTGCTTAGCTTACCCCCAAAGTCTTTATTGGACATGCCATCACCTATAAAATCAATGCATCAGTTCCTGATTCCTTAATTTCCTTCAGCTCAAAAAAGCACAAAACACTCCATATGATGAGGAAACAGCTCACTTCAGCAGCTCAAGTTGGCTGTACATGAGTACTTCATGTGCAGTTAGTAAAACAAAAAATAGAATATGCAAAGAGTCATAAAACCTTATTTATTTAAATTAATGGATCAGTGTTTTGTGACAGCTTGATGTAAAGCGATAAGGCTCTTAAAACTAGCCCTCAGATAGACAGTGGATGTAACATGGTTAATCTTATTTTGCTAATCTTATTTTGTGTTATTTATGGATGCAAAATCAAGATGTGTATATAGATTTCACTCAGAACCTTCAGAAACATCCTGTGTAGATTAGACAACATGAACAAGCACAGAAATGTGTTTATGCTAGTAAGTGCTAGTACCGCCCACAGTACAAGTAAAACGGTTGTTATTTTAATGGATTCAACAAGTTTATAAAAATAAAACTAAACTAATAGCTTATTTGTCAACAGTTTGGACCGGTGTAATTTTACAAGAAATATGTTATGTGCTTGGCAAACTTTCAGCACCCTTTTTGCATGTCTTCATTCCCAGACACTCTCTATAGCCATATTCATCCAGTCCAGCAATTATTCTAACAGCATTCTCAGAAATTGTTTGAAATTGCATTGCATACAGTTCTTTGGTATCAAATAAGGACATGTAATTAGGGTCTTGGAGGTTGTTTTGCAAGAGATAGAAATATTGCTTTACTGTGTTTAAGAATGTTAGAAAGAAAAGACAGAATTGATACTGGTCTGTAGCTGTTGATGTCTCACTGATTCAAAGTAGTTTTTTTTTCAGGATGGGTACAATTCTATGGTAGAAAAGTATGTAAGATGGTCAGAACACTGCAACTCATGAGAGTGGCAAGACAAACTAGCAGAGAAGCCCAAAGAGAGCAATATATAGACAGGAAAACAGCTGTGACTAATCACCACTGATTGCTGCCTCCTTAAAGGTGCACTGTGGAATTTATCAAACTATAAATATCGGCAAAATATAATAGAATCACTTGTTGGTAAATGTTATGGATATAGTAGATGTTAAAAAAATATTTGGAAAGCACATGAGTTAGCAAGTAGTGAAATTTAAGTCTTATTCAGGGCCAGCTAAATGAGAGTCATTAGCCAGTTTAATTTTCTGTTGCTCTCCTTCTAAAAATCAAGAATCATCATTCTGTTTAGCACACTAAGATAGCAAAGAATATAATTCAGTATTTCAGCATTCCTAGGCTAGCACTTGAGGAGCACCTGTGTAGGCTAGTACTTGGTAAGTCCAGCTTCTCTCAAAAGGAAGGGGAACAAAATCTGGAGAAATTGATGGCCACATAGGCAGAAGAATTTATTTTAAACAGAACTGTTACTGAAATGTTAGCTGCATAGGCAGTTGTGCTAGGAAGGTTTCCACAGCTCCAGAAGATCATTCAAGGATCTCAAGGGTTACGGAAATTGTTAAAAATCCTGGGGCACAATATCTTACCGGCATGTTGTTTATCAAATTAAAATAACAAATAATATTACTCTGTATTCCACTTGTGAACTGAACACAATGGATCCTTTTTTCTGTTTTGTCCACCTAAAGAAGAGGCATGCATATACTGTAGCCAGAATAAATACAAATAAGCTAAACAAACAAACAAATGAATGAATGAATGACTGAATGAACAATAAATACAGTTCAGTAGGTTTGCAAATATTGCAGCCACAGCTGTACCACGCACATCATCTCATGTTTTAGTAACAAATAACAAAGACAAACAAGAAAATATGAATAAAATGTATTTTACTGAATGAAACTACTGATTATCTGTAGAAAAAAAATCTGTCCACTTTTTTTTCCCCCTCAATAAGAGTTTCATGAATATCTTTTAGATGTCATTGGTAGAGCACATTTCCAAAATACGTCTGTCCCTATTGGCATGGAGACTAATGCTGAAGGTCAAGTCTGTCAGGTCGTATACCTTGCATATGTTTTAGTTTGTTGAGACAGAAAATGCTCAGTTTTTCTAAAAAAGAATAAAATGTTTTGCAAGTATATCGGCAATCACATCAATTTCTTCTTTTTCTTCAGTGATTGTGGGTTGAAAAAACAGCTATTAAATGTACACAACCATGTTCTAGCTTGTTGCTATGGATGTGGATTGCTCATGCTGACCAGTACACACTGAACTCGATGACCATCCTGTCAAAGGACATGAAAATTAAAATATTATCATAGGTGGGTCATTTTTCTCCAAAAAATGCATTTTTTATGTCCCACTCTTTAAGTTGACAAAATATGACCTAATAATGAATGCACTGGCATAAAATCACTCATTTTCGCTCAAAAATATCAAAGATAGAAGGCTGTATTCATTGATTAAATCTTCTGACTTTCCCCTGATGCCACGATGCCATTTGCAAGTCTGTCTCGAACACCTTTGGGAGGAGAGAGAGGAACAACAAATACTGGATCGAGGCAGGGATCACGGAGATGGAGCCTGCCATCACTGCCAAGTGTGCCGCAGTCCTTAACCACAAAAGACAGCCTTCCAAGAAAACACTGGGTGCCTTCAGAATAGCTCGTAACAATGCTTAATGCATCACGAGCAAGTTTGGCGATGACTACTGGCTAAACCTGTGCCGTGGCATCCAGACCTTCGTGAACTGTGGTAACATCCGTGCCATGTATGGGGACATGAAGAAAGCGTTCGGTCATAGCACCATTAAGATCGCTTCTCTTAAATTCACATCATCACAGACCACAGCAAGCAGATGGAGAGATGGGCAGAACACTACCAGGAACTGTACTCCAGAGAGAAGATAGTCACAGCCATTGAAAACACCATTCCCCTGTCCACCTTGGAGGAGCTTGATATACCACCCACTTTTGAAGATCTCAAAATGGCCATTGACATGCTAGCCAACAGAAAAGCACCAGGAAGTGATGGAATCTCATCGAGGTCATCAAGGCTGGCAGAGAAAGTTTCCTCCTTGTCCACCTGCATGACCTCCTGCTCCAATGCTGGGAGCAAGGCACAATACCCCATAGCATGCGCAATGCCAAGATCATAATGCTCTATAAAAACAAGAGCGACTGCAGCAATTGCAACAACTATAGAGGGATCTCCCTCCTCAGCATTGTTGGAAAGTCCTTTTCTTGAGTTGTACTCAAAAGACTACAACTACTCGCCGAACATGTGAACTCAGAGTTGCAATGTGGATTCAGAGCTGCAAGGTTGACAATTGACATGGTGTTCTCACAGGCAGCTATAGGAGAAATGCTGGGACGTCCCTTGTTTCTTGCATTTATTAACATCGACAGTCTAAAGACGGCATTTTCCTTCACACTATGAGTGACAGGAACCTCTTCAACTTGGCCAGCCTTAGGAGGGCACTGTTGCACAGATAGCAATGTAGACGTGTTTTGTGAAATTTGTACTAAAATTGAAATGTCCGTCAGTGGGGTACAAGCTGAGATTGCTGCCATTAGAGAGGACCTTTCTTCGGCTGTAGCTACCCTTCAAAAGTCCGTTGATGAACAAGGTGAACATGTAAAAGAGGTAGAAATATCTGCAACAGCAACAAGTGACTCTGTTTCTGATCTGGAGACAATAGTCAATAAACTCCGGTCTGATATCAGTGTTATTCTTCAGGCTAAATGCGAGGACCCCAAAAGTAGGTCTCAGAGGAGTAACATCAGGTTAGTCGGCATTCCGGAAGGGCTTGAAGGTACAGCACCTACTGAGTTTGTCTCTAGTCACCTACAGGACTTACTTCGCCTAGAAGAGAAGCCCTTACTCGACAGGGCCCACAGGTCACTGCAAGCAAAGCTGAATCTACCACCGAGACTGTTTATCATCAGAGTCCACTATTTCCACACCCACAAGCTCATCTTTCGCTGGCCATACCAGATGAAATCTCTCTCCTATAGCAATCAGCCAACTCACATCTTCCCCGACCTCACTTTCAGTGAGGTGAAAGAACATGCGGCCTTTGGTGATGTGAGGAGACTTCATTCCAGGTACCCGTTTTGGGTTTCGTTACCACGCGTGGCGTCGCATCACTTTGCCGGAAAAGGTGGAACAGTCTTTCGGTGATCCTCAGCAGGCCATGGATTTTGTGGCCTTGAACTCATCTGATAACCCCAGTGGGGTCACTTCTGACATATCAGCAAACTGATGCGGCTGACTTATGGGCGCAATGTGATTTTGTTGACAGTGTTGGTGTTTCCATTTCTGGTTTACAGGTATTTGTTGGTCTGCCTGTGTCTCTGCTGTGTGAAGTACAGATGGGCTAATGTGAACTTTGACTACTGTGAATACGGTGACCTTTTTTCTGTTATTTAATTAAACTTCTTAAGCTGTCACCCTTAGCATGTTTAGATATGTTTTTTTGTTTGTTTTTTGTTTTTTTTGTTTGTTCTTATATGTAGACTTGTGAAAGGGCTGTGCAATGACACTTTGATGTGTCTGTGTTTGTTATTTCATAAATTTGTTCTTTTTTATGGCTTCAGTTGGTGGTAGTTTGTCTTTTGGCTTTGCGGGTGGGTCGGTAATGTTGACTAGTTGGAATGTCAGGGGCCTGTGCAAGTTCCCGAAGGTTTAAAAAGTCCTTTCACACCTTGATGGCCTTGGGGTACATATCGCATTCATTCAAGAAACACATTTGAACCTAGCTGGTTGCAATAGACTATGAAGGAATTGGGTCTCTCAATCTTTTCATTCAACATTTAACAGTAAGGCACAGGGGGTTGCCATCCTCATCCATCACTCTATTCCATTTATTTCATCCGATATTATTGCAGAACAAAACGGGTGCTATGTTATTGTGAAGGGTACCTTATTTAATATTCATTTAGTTTTGGCGAATGTATATGCGCCTAATTATGATAATGAGCCGTTTTTTTATCAATTTTATATTGGGTGGTGATCTCATTTGTTGTCTTCGTGATCTGGACACTTCACACTTTTTCCCGTATAAATTATTTCCTTGTTGACAGGAAATTATTGTAGGCCATTTTAGGCTGCAGTTATCACACTAGTTATCTGATCACTCATCTTTTCTACTCGCCTTGAAACTTCCAAATAACTATGCTGGTTACCCACCATGGAGGTTAAACGTTTGCTCTCTATCCAATATCAATCATATTAAATTTATCTCTGCTGCAAAAGACTTTTTATTGATACTAATGCCACTCCTGATATAAGCCATAGTACCTTGTGGGAAACTTTCAAGGCCTACATGAGGGGTCAGTTGATTTCCCGTGTCACCTTTAAGAAATGAGAGCCCTCTTCCTCTCTCACAGATCTTACCAGTCATATCCTAGAACAAGAGCAAGAATATGTTAGCTCCTCTTCTCCCACTCTTTATAACCAGATACTTCTTCTGAAAGCAGAGTTTGACACCCTTTCCGCTTCAGATGAAAATCTAGGCATACTTTTTATGAACACGGTGAGAAATCTGGTAGACTCCTAGCTAACCAACTTAGGCAGTCATCTGCTTCGTGTTTCATCCCAGAAATCAGCACAAGTAGAGGTTTGATTTGTGCCCCCCTAGAAATTAATAATGCTTTTCGAAATTATTACTTGTCTTTATACACTTTCGATCGAAATCCCTGTTATGAGGACCTGTTTAGCTTTTTCGAAAATTTACCCTTTCCTAGTGTGGCTGCTGACTCAGTTGCAGCCCTTGACACTCCGATTAGTTTGACTGAGGTTAGCAATGCGATCGCAAATTCAAATTCAAATTTTATTTGTCACATACAAATTATACACAGTACAATATGCAGTGAAATGTTTTAGTACGACTGTCCAAGAATAGAACAAAAGAACAATTACTAGAAATTTAAGGGATTTTAAGAGATTTTAAATTAC
>JBCNYG010000012.1:34649220-34660646 GCA_039654305.1 Porochilus rendahli | reverse complement strand
CTCCATTGTTTATCGTATTGGAGTAGAAAGAAATTCGGAATATATATAGTGTGTGTGTGTGTGTGTGTGTGTGTGTGTGTGTGTGTGTGTGTGTGTGTGTGTTTGCACTAGACATAGATATTTCTGAACTTTTAGGCTGGTGCTGTGTGCACTAAGAACGTATACTGTACTTATGGTTGGTACGGTGGTTCATTAGTGAAGGGTGGATGTCATGGTGTATAATGAGCAAAGTATGTAGTTCAGCTGGTTAAGCACTGCATGAGGCTAAAATTCAAAACAAGCTTATTGTACAGTGTCAGTTCAGGCTGAAGCATATACATTTGCATCTCTCGTGCGTTTTGTATTGTGGTGTGTTATGCGCTAGTGAGGAAACCATGCTTATTTGTTACTTCTTAGACCATTAACACCTGTGATATGATCACTTATTTACTGCTGACTTGCACCGGATTTTATTCCATCCACAAAGTGTCTGTGCATCTAACATGATCACCAGAGCACTAAGTAATAAGCTCTATCATTTCAAAGGTATTAAGAGAACAAATAGAGTGTGTACCTAGAGCTTTTGGTTTGGATTGGTTCGGGCTTTTCGGCCATCGTGCCTGCAGCTGCTGTTTTAGCCCGCTCTTGCTTGCCGTGACGTCAGCAGTACATTTCCTTCCTGTTTCTTGTGTGGTGTGTCTACAAAGAAAGATAAGGGAGCACAGCAGCAGCTAGAGCAGTCATGGAGGACGACAGAAAAGGGTTGTTTACAGAATTCTTCTGAAGCTCGGCTGATGTAACGCGTCGGAGGGAACAAAAACGCAAACCCAAGCTGTAATTTAATGTCTAGCCTTCATTTTTGTCTGCTGATTAAATATATATGGAGAAACTAGTAATATGTGACTGCTTACATTTATTAAATATACTATTGCTCTTAAATGTTTTAATGAATACAACTTGCAATGATGCGAAACATAAGACTCGGGTTATCGTTGATGAAAGAACTAACATACAGTGTTCCTCTTTTGCAGATTTCCAGCTTCATAACCAGTGGTATACAGCGATGAAGTGAAACTTGCCATTGCCCCTTTGGTACTATTTGAACATGGATTTTCAAACATGGCAGCTTTTCATAAAGCTTGAAGTGTTCTCTGAGTGAAACTAAAACTTTTTGGAACTGAAACCAGCATCTGTAAGCTCGAGAAGGCCCACTGTGATGACCTCTTAAGCCTGTTACTGGTGTTCAACATGGCCGCTGTGGTTCACCAGACCGAGGGCGCCTGGGATGGCGCAAGCAAAGAAGAAGACGACTCTTTGCAGGTATCATTTCTGTTATTAGGTTTTACACTGCCTTTATATATTCTGTGTGTGAAATTTAGTGATACTCTTCTTCCATAGTAAAAGGGGGTTGAAAGCCCATTTCTAACGTCAATTATTCATGTGCTGCTTCACTGTGTGGGCAACATAATGAAAGCTGCCATGACCTTGATTCACTCAACCCATTTCTATTGTGGAACCAGCTAATGCTGATGACAGGGAGGATTTTAACTCGTTGCTTTATGAAGATCTGTCTGACACTATTCACAAATATCCCTCTTCTCTTCCCTTTTTTTTCTTCCTCCAGTTGGCGGATCCATCCTCTTTCCCAGCTGTAATCGTGGAGCAGATGCCAACTAGCCACTTGCTCAATTATTCGGGGCTGAATTGTGACCAGCCATTTAAACTGGGGTTAGAGCGAGACACTGTTGATGACATGGCACAACTGACAGGTTGGAGCACATATCCTACTTAGGTTTTCACAAAAGCTTTAAAGGGTCTTTATTTTCTTGTTTCTTTTTGTTTTTTTACTTTTTTTACTTTTTATTTTTCATCTTTGCAAGTGAGGGGAAATAAGTTTTCAGTCACTTGAATGAATATCCTTCCAGTGTATATATCCAGGGGGGTATAGTGGTGGTGTAGTGGTTAGCACGTCCACCACCCAGGCTTGGTGAGGATGTTTCTGTGTGGAGCTTGCATGCTCTCTTTGTGCTTGTGTGGGTTTCCTCTGGGTACTCCAGTTTCCTCCTACAGTACAAAGACATGCACTTTAGCCTAGTTGGCTGTTCTAAATTGCCAACGGTTGTGCGTGTGAATGGTTGTGTCTTAGAGTGGTCCTTAAAAGTTGAAAGTCAGAAAGTCGAAGCTCCAACTCCTGAAATTCGTTGGAATAGCTGAAAAAAACTCTCCCGGTGGCTTTTTTTTTTCTTAATCGGACAACATTTACCCCTCCGTCAATGACCTTGAAGTTTCATCCCGAGGACACCCAAGAGGCGTTTCTTGTCTGGGAATAAACATAGCATATATATATATAAATATGAATATATTATTCCATGAAAACGAAATGTTGTCAACAGTACCGAACATTATAAGTGACTGTAACAACACTAAGCATCCATTACATGAAGAATATTATTTGTTGGCGCGTGGACGTACTAATATTTATGTTTACATGCTTGAAATTATTCTTTATGTTTCTAACAATAATAATATTTAATTTGTCATTCAATGCAAAATAATTTATTATGCATTAGATGACAAATGAAATTTTCTATGTTCCTTTCTGTTCTAATCTGAAAATGAATAAAAACTTTTAAAACAACAATCCTTTAAAAACAAACAAAATTAGATCCTTGGAAATAGGAGTCGGTGTCGGCATTAACATTCTTAATGATGTATTTATCCATTTCAAAATATGACGTAACTGGTCTCTCTTAGTCTGAAAATGCATTTACTCAAAGCTAACCCTTGTACATACCTCTCACAGTTATTTACCCCGCCCCCATAATATTGTTCTCGCCTAAATAACCCAGTCAACATATGCTTAAGTATTGAGAGAATTTAAAATGAAAGGTTTCTCGACCGTTTTTGAATCAGAAAAGTCTCTAGAATAACATAAATAAATTACAGTAAAAAAATAAGTAGGCAAACATCACTTAATTTGCATAAATACAAGATGGCCACCAACAACTTAATTTTACCATATTCTGACTACTAATTAATATTTTTTAAGGATTTAACATGCTAGATCATAGTTTTCTGGGTCAAGGAATCCATAAGAACACATCCCGAGTTGATTTGAGTATTAGTTCATAAGTCTAGTATTGTTACAGTCACTTATGATTGTCTTTACAAATGACAACATTTTTTTTTTCATAGATTGATTTGTTTTCTATTAATTGTGATGTTATAAATTAAATTTTTATTGGCATTTTCTTTTTAATCCTTATATGCTGTTTATTCCCAGACAAATGCGCCTCTTGGAGATCCTCAGATGTGTGTGTGTGTGTGTGTGTGTGTGTGTGTGTGTGTTGGTTGCACAATTAGCCCTTGAGCTGGTCAATGTGTACCATGTTTTTGCCCAGGGTCAGCTGAGATAGGCTCCATCCTCTCCACGACCCTAGTAGGCTAATGCGTTTTGAACAGATGAATGAATATCTGAATGAATGTAAATATCCAGTACACATGGACATTTCAACAAGAGAACAACCCAGTTAAACAGCCAAAACAACTCAGCTCTTGTATGGCCAATCTGTTGAATATTTATAAGTGGAGAGTTTTGAAACTCTGAATCAGCAGGGGGTGGCACAGTGACATAGAGATTAACACATCTGGCTCACAGCAAGAAGGTCCTGGGTGCGAGTCCCAGGCTCGGGTGATTTTGCTTGCGTGGGTTTTCTCTGATTTCCTCCCACAGTTCAAAGACATTAGGCTGATTGGCTGTTCCAAATTCCCCCCAAATAGGTGTGAACGTGAGTGTGAATATTTGAGTGTGTTGCCCTGCGATGGTCTGGTGAGCAGTTCAGGGTGTATCCTGCCTTCGCCCAGTGTTGGCTGACATAGGCTAATAGTGAGGATTAAATGGGTTAGAAAATGAGTGAGTGAGTGAGTGAGTGAGTGAGTGAGTGAGTGAGTGAGTGAGAGAGAGAGTGAGAGAGAGAGTGTGTATCAGAAGGAGGCTTATAATCTTGGATAGGTAAAGAGAATTCACCAACAAGACCAAGCCAAAACACCCTGCGATGGCCTGGCGAGCTCTCATACATATGAAGCGTTTGTTCGCAAAAACAGATGAGTCCAATTGTTTTAATTATTTTTATTTAGTAGCTTAACAAAAAAAAACTTTTTCCAGTAGCTTTCAAAAACTTTTTTAGTCGCTTCAAAATAAAGCTACGGAAATAGTGGTTTTTCACAATTAAAACTATAAGATTTATATCTTTTTTATCAAACAAACTCTTTATATTTTCATGTTTAACTTAGTACAATTAAAAAGACGTGGTGAGGTTTATGAGAGGAATTTAGTAAAGAATACCCCAGCTTTTAAATTCTCAATTCTGATTGGTGGGGCAGTGGTGGCCTGGTGGTTAAGGTGCTGGATTACTGATCCCAAGGTTGGGGGTTCAAGCCCCACTCTCAGCGGGTTGTCACTGCTGTCCCCCCAGTGCAGCCAACTGGGTTATCAAAAAATTATCTCACTGTCTATGGTGTGTTTCTGCCCTGCGATGGCCTGGCGAGCTGTCCTGGGTGTACTCTGCCCTCGCCCAGAGTTGGCTGAAATGGGCGCCAGCCTCCCCGCGACCCTAATTAGGAATAAGCGGTTCTGAAAATGAATGAAGCCCTTGCTCAAGGGCCTAGCCATGGTAGCTTGGTGGTATTGGGGCTTGAACCCCTGACCTTTGGATCACTAATCCAGAGACTTAACCACTGAGACACCACTGTTAACCCATGGAAAGCTGCTGGTACTGACAACACCTTTGGCCAGGTGCTTAGGGAATGTGTTTATCAGGTTGCAGATATCCCTACAAAAATGTTTGTCATTTCTCAGAAACAAAACATTTGTTCATGTGTGTTTCAAGATAACCAATATCATCATTGTGCTGAAGAAACTGTCCTTGTTCTGCATGAATTACTACCAACCCTTTTCAAACACTTATCTTTAAGTGCTTTGAGTGGTTAGTCTTAAAAGACATAAAGAGCAGTCTTCTCACCACACTGGACAATGTCTGCACTGCCAAGTACAATTTAATCAACATTGATCAGTCAGCATACAGGGAGGACATAAACTCACAGATTGGTGTAGTGACAACAATCTATCTCCTAATGTTGATAAGTCTGAAAATATGATTAAATAATATTGTTGAAGCCCAGGAGTCTTTATTCAAGAGTAACATGAATTTAGTCTTTTTTTTATTCAGTAGTTATGTAGCTAGTACCTTCATAATGTAACTGTGCTAAAGTCTCTCTCTACTACTGTGACAGTACACCATAAACAACACATTTGACCTTTACATTAGCTATCATGTACATCTGTGTATTTCCATAATGTGCCAATCTTTTAATTACATGTGACACTTTACTCAAAAACAAAACAAACAAAAAAAAAACAATACTACAAGAAGTTAAAGAGCTCCTAATGAATATAGGTGCTTGGATTGCTGAGGAACTCTGAGATCTTCTTTGCCATATCATCTAGCTCGTTTGTGTTTGTGTACTTCAGAAGGTTGTAGGTACACACAAAGTAGTGCCTGAGGTAGCGCTGTGACACACATTTATGCAGTTTCTGCACCAGACGCAGAACACACTCTCTTAAATTGCACCAATCCCTGGTACTCGGATACTTCTCACATGTCCAGAACAGCAGAGTCTAAAGCAGAGCCAGAAAAAGACCAGTTACTACCTTGTTAATATGCCACGTGATAGATGGTGGAAATTGTTAACCACATATGCCATATTGTCATTACCAAGGTTGTGCTGAAGTGTCATTCTCATTACATTTTTGGTTACATTTAACACCAAAACATATTGATCACTTAATATTGATCACTTAATAATTATTAAAGATGTACTTAAATGTTTTCTATATTCAAATAAACTTCCAAAGGTTGATAAGTAATTTACCAAATGATTGTACTGTTTAAAAGGATCTTGTATTTGCAAACCATTGCATAAAGTAATACCTGACCCATATTATTTTCAGTTTGTGATCATTTATTATTTGTGATTGTAATTAACAATCAAATGATTACTTAAACTGGTTACTATGAATAAAGGACCTATCCGATTTCTGCTTACGTTCTTCTTCTTCTCTTCAATACCAAAGACCCGTACAATTATAAGTAAAGATTATAAAGATTTCCCAGTAAAACAAGTAACAAAGTTACTTTAAAATTGACCTTTACCTAGGTAAAACAGATAAAGATACAGATAAATACAGAGATACGTGGAGATCACATATTGGGGTAATAGCCAATAGGTTTTTAATAGGTAAGAATTAGATCTGTTGACTGACAGCAGGCATCAGATTTTTGGCATGCCTCATTAAGCAGAGAAAATTTATGGCTCTTAAAACATCTATCACCCGAACCAGTGTGAATAATCAAAATATGTGCAATATAATGTATATGACTAATTACATAAGCTGCAGGATAAAAAGCATGTCAAACAGATGTACATTTATAAGAACTCAGGAAGTTGTGGTGAATCCTATAACTAACTCGGAGTCATGATGATGTTAGAGAAATAAGAGCTAGGGAGACCTCTTGTGGATTACACTGATACTATCTGAACATGGGTTTCTGAGCAAGATTACTTTCAGTACTATATTTCATGCTGTTAGACTGCCAATTAAAAAGGTAGGTTGCACATAGCTGAGGTGGACAGTGCAATATAATCCAGACAGTATGGTACTTGTAAATGGTGCGTAGTGATGACAGGTTTGCTCCCTGGGCACCATATGTCCTCCTTCAGCTGTCGCACCACCCTATAACACTTCTTCCGACAGCCGCCATCCTCATCTATACCAGCCAGCAGCACCTGCTCTGCCCGTGAGAACGAGAGCTGCCAGTGGTAATTGGAAATAGCCATGAGGTTGAAACCAAAAGACTGCAAAGAACAAAAAAAAAAGAATTATTTGCATTTAAAAAGAAATAACAATTCCACATTTCATTTAATTTATAATATTTAATTCTTTTTCCAATTCAGCCTATTTAATTCATGACATCTTAAACAATCTGGTTTGTGAGCTTAAAGATATATTGAGGATACAACCAAATGTAAAATTCTTCTTTCCCATGTTGCATCCCTAGTCGTAAAGAGGCAAGTAGTAGTAGTAGTAAGTAATAATCTAAGTAGTAATCAGTAGAGCTGAAATGCTAATGGGAGAATGGTAGTGAAGTGATTAGTATTCTCGCCTCATAGAGTCCTGGAGTCACTTAGCAAAGTGTAATACCTGTAAAGCAACTTTAACTGAGACAGCTTGTGTTGAGCCTTTCTAAAGGTCAATTTTATAGAACTGTACTGCTTAACTTTAAAACAGTGACTTATGTTACTGTACTATTTGTATTTTGTATTTATTGTATCCATTTGTAGCCCCCCCAAACACACAAACACACACACACACAGTTTTTTCTTCACAGTATACCTTCTTAATGCAGTTTGACATAATGCACTCTAGCAAAAGGTGGGTATGTTATATAACAATTTCCCAAAGCCAAAACAATTGGTTTTACTCAATTACTCAATTCAGCTTTAAACTAAATTACTGTACCATAATATCATAATTCTTTTATTTGCATAATTAATTTATTCATTCATTGGCCAAACAAACAGGCAGTTATCCTATTGTGCATGTCCTTGAACTGTGGGAGTAAACTGGAGTACTCAGAGGAAGCCCACACAAGCACAGGGAGAACATGCAAACTCCACACAGAAATGCCCTTGAGAAGCACGGGACGTTCTTTCTGTAAAGTAAACATGCTAACCACCACGCCACCGTGCCGAACCACTGGCATAATATAAGATATAATTTATATCAAGTTACATTTTCATTTGGTCAGATAAGGCAGAAAATATTAAGCCAAATGTCTAAAATATACATTGTAAGGCCAATAGTATATGGACAGTTAGTATTAATATTGACTTTGATACTAATATTATCATACAATTTAATATAAATATATAATATAATATAAAGTACTGTAAAGGTCTCTGCTTGAATTATTTCCTACTTGAACCAACAGCATGTGCAGTCTTTCTTGAATATTTGTACTTTGAAGACAGCAAAAGGTGTTAAGGTGTTTCTATATATAGAGATGTGAATATGTTTTGGGTGTGTATTTTCCTCTGCTTTATATGATTTAAAAACCTGGCTTGTCATGTGACTTTGCCTGATTCTGCCTGTCTTCATCAATCATGTGATTAGTACCTGTGTTTTTGTGTCTGTGTCTATTGTTCATGTGGGTGTTTGCCATTTTGATGTGCCCTGATGAAGGCATTCATAGCTGATATATGTAGTAATTTTAACATGTAACTCTGCTTTATCATCCTAGTGACATTAAGGTGTTTTTAATTCTTTACACATTTGTGTTTTTCAGATTCCTTTAACTATATTTATCATGCAATTTCTATATAGTTCAGTAACTACAGGAACTGTATAAGTGAAACATTTAATAAAACCATGGACGTGTTTAGGGGTTTATATTTTTTCTGAATGCATAACACATCCATCTCATTTTCTCACCTTAATACAGTGAGTGCACTCTGTAGAAGGCCACCTCTGTAGTAAACGAGGCCAACGGGCTCTCTTTGGCCAACAGTTCATTACCTCCACTGTGGGCACCAGCTCCACTTCTATCTGAACTTCTGTCTCTACTGCCACACGCACCATTGAGCCCACTGACTCCAGCATGTTTAATTTCCCTTTCACATCAAAAGTAAAGAATTGAGTTTGATAAAAGCAAAAGGACATGGAATTATTATAAAGGTAGCATTATAGAGGTTATGTTGATTTTTTTGTGTGAGTTTGTAATAATAATGCAATGCTGGATGGTCATGTAGTGTGTATTGTGTAAAGTAATGATGCTAGACCTGTCAAGTGTTAAGTATTTTGTGTTTGCGCACTGTGTGAATGTTAACAACCCATGACACAGATCCCCCCTCCCCTTCTCATTTTGTGTGTGTGTGTGTGTGTGTGTGTGTGTGTTTTTGTGTGTGTGTGTGTGCTTGAGGCCAACATAGACAGCAATGCTAATTGTAAAAGCAGAGACCTCATATGGTGTCTCTACTATAGATTTTATTTTAGATTTTATTCCTAAAAGTAACTTTATTATAATTCACAAAATAGGTGTGTTTGATATTTGAAGAAGGAAAAATAAGCTACTTAAGTGTAAAACAAAATTCATCACAAAAACTCTGGCCTACTTTAGCCTTTATAACTGTGAGAATTCTTGCTGCCATTCCTTTTACATATTTTTCTGCAGTTTCTGTACACTGCAACATATTGTTTCTGACTGTTCCCATTAGCAAAGGCATCTGTAGGAAAACTTTTCTGTGATCAATAAACCAATTACGTACTATATTTTATAATACAGATTCAAATTAGAATCTTCTCGAGTACTAAATTTCAGACCGCTGATTTATGTTCAGATAAGCTCAACACGGTTTCGATGACTGTGTGCCTGATATATGAATAGTACACAGCCAAAAACATTTTCACTTATTTGGGAGAGGTTGGAAACAAATTTGTTAAGCTCTGTATATATAAAAATAAAGTTACAAACCCTAACAAGTGTTGCATATAAAAACTGAATCATTCTTCATATTATGAAATTATGATTTACACTTTGATTAAAGTACACCCTTTAATATTTTATTAGTACACTTTTTTTCAGAATCCTAGCTGGATTATGACGATCTTTTGTTTCCAGAATGTATAACTTCATTAAATAAAGAATAATTTAAAAAAATCTTACCTGTCAGTCCACAAGTCTTAATCGCTGTCTCTACCTGCTCCTTAAAGACACTGACTACTTTGGAGGGCACAAGATCACCTTCGATGGCCACACAGGCATCGTGCCACTCCTGAATGGGGTTAGTGAAGCTCTCCAATTCCAGCCATTGTTGCAGTTTCTCTGGTTCTCGGACTGGCGAAAGAAGCTTTGAACCACTCAGTGTGTAATACCGCCACTGACGTCCCCGTCTCTCCTTGTAACCTGTAAGCCCCCGTAGTGGCACAGAAATCAGGAAAAATGTCGGAGTCAGCACCTGCAGGTACACAAAATGTCATCAGTTCAGCTATTAACCAGCAATAGCAATGTAAACTATTTTTGTGATTTTCACCTCATTTTGATGTAACAGGCAAAAAATATATAAACCACATGAATTTCTATTCACGTAATTCACATATGAAGTTTGGATGGTTTCTCTGTAAAGGACAGTTTACTGATATTAGTTATAACTAGCATTCACTTCAATGGTTTTACCTGAATGGCAGGATTAAGAGTACTTCTTCCCTTAAGTAATGCAGCCCATTTTGAAGCTAGAGCAGGCTGGTCCTAGAAATAACACAAACAACCCTCAACATATATCAATTTTCATTAACTATATTAAATACACTTTACATTGATGAAAAAAAGTGTTACTTTGAAACTGTTATTGTGAACTCCTGTGTTGGCAATGGAAATGAAGCGGGTATCCTTTGAACTAATCTCAGCAGTTAGATCTTTGATTATTTTTTGCACCTCCTCTACAGATTTAGAGACTTGTCGGTGCCTAAGATCCACCTGCACATAATGCATGTCACCACTTAGCTACAAAATCATTAAATTTTGCAATCCTAATTTCATATTCAAAAGCACAATCACATAACATATTTTTTTAAAAACACATGAATATTGATACATTTGCTACAAATATTTACAAAAGCATAATACAATCTATAGTATGGAATGGAAGTTTTTCCACTCATTGCAAATCCATTTTCTATTTGGATGACCTGATTCTGTAAATAATGGTCCAAGTCTTCCTCAGTGAAGTTCATTTTACAATCCTTTTATGCTCTAGCTTCGTCTCCACACTTATATTTTCTTTGTGCTTCTGAGCTTGAGAGGTCCTTGTCCCAGTCTGTGAGATTGTCCTTTTGCAGCCTAATTCATATAACATGGACATAACCAATGGAAAAGCACTCCAGCAGATTGATCACATTGTATTGATCTTTTTTCAGATGGTAAAATGGTCCAGTGGTCCTATGGGTAGCCAAATAATAACTGAACCACTCGCACAGCCACCATTAGTCTGAACAGGCATTTGAATGCAGAGAAAACATCTAAAGCTATACAATTGTGCTACACAAGTCCTTCTTTTCATTTTAAATAAAAAAGGTAACTTTTCATTGTGTCTCAATTCTAGTTATCAGTGTTATGTGACTTCAGTGTTATTTAGGACCCTGTGGCCAAATGGTGACCTGGATATGGACCAGCCCTACTCAATTTTTTACTATTGTCTGCCTGCAAGAACATGTGCATTAACTTCACTGTTGAAGTGCACACTGTGCACTGAGAAAGTGTGTGTATATGTGTGTGTGTGTGTGTGTGTGTGTGTGTGTGTGTGTGTGTGTGTGTGTGTGTGTGTGTGTGTGT
>JBCNYG010000012.1:34602095-34615164 GCA_039654305.1 Porochilus rendahli | reverse complement strand
TGCCACGAAGAATTGAGGCAGTTCTGAAGGCAAAAGGGGGTCCAACCCGTTACTAGCATGGTGTACCTAATAAAGTGACCGGTGAGTGTACACCGCTCTGGAGAATACTGAAAAAACCACCAGGTAAATTTTGTTTATGATCAAGTCATTCCCATGTACAATGGAAGAAAAATTAATTGCTGTAACAGATTTCCCTGTTACTTATGATGCACTTATTTTTGCATACAAAGACATAAGTTAAAAAAGGCATGGGGCAATTTGCTTGGAATTGAAGGTGTTCCTGATGAGTTGAGGTGCCTGACATAGCCTTTTAATACATTTTGGGAAGTATCACCATAGCATGCAAAACAGTGTTGCTTGGAAACTTGATGCAAATCAATCAGTGAAATCATCATCATATGCCACTGTTTGTTAAACATAAATGCACAACTATCAAAAAAATCCCAAACATGGCTATTTACTGTCAAGTAAATTTCAGTGAATCAAGTGAACCAGTTTCCTCTATTGTACTGGTAACCAAATTTTTTGTACCGCACATAATATTCCAATGCTAGTAAAAGAGAACACTGAACTGCATGTAAAAATCTGCCTTATCGTCAACAGAAGTCATACCTTACAAATGGCTTTAAAGTAGTTCACAACAATAGTTTATCCTTCAAGTTATTAAAGTTATTGTGCATGCATTGTTGCATCATTCAATGGACTTGAGAAACAAAGCATTATATAAAACATTTCATATAATCCTCTCTGAAAACAAAAATTTTCACCTAAGTGAGACACTTTTCAGCACAAACACTGACTACTGTTAGTCAACAAAACAATTCCAAAGATTTTCTATGTCTTGGAGTGTCCACGAATTTCAACAGCATGGCTAGCATACCAGCCTGACAGAATTTCTGGTACATGCTCACTGGTTTGTAGAAATGTACAGTGCCAGTGATAACTACTATCTTGTCACATGCTTCAGCTAAATATACATTCGCCATCCATTCTTTTAGCAACACATGCAGATGTCCAATCCACCCTGCCTCAGCAATGCAATGCAAAACATCATGCAAATACAGCACACAGACTTACCAAAACAAGACAGTTGAAGACTAGGTGAGTTATTTCTGACCTTTACCTGTCCAGTTTGAGTAATATTATGCCCATAATTGTCTTAGACTCTTGTTCCTGGCTGACAGGGCTGGGACCCAATGTTGTTTGCTCCTGTTGTACTTTAACTCAAGCTTTGATGTTTAGCACATGCGGAAATGCTTTTCTGCTCAACACAGTTATAGTGATTTATTATTGATTCTATCTTTACTGTCAGCTCAAACAAACCTTACCACTTTCTCTGACTTGACTGTCAGACACAATTTAAGTGATGTTTTTGTTTTTCACATTATGTGTAAAATCAAGAGACTGCCAAATGACTAGCGGATTAGAAAATCGTCACCATGCTATAGTGTTATATTCCTTATTCAATGTGCATACAGGTAGCCCGAAATAACAATTCCTCAAAATCTGTTGCAAACACCTACGATAATATTGCAATTTTGCCCACCTCAGTCAGTTCTTTAATACTGATGCTGTTAGCCTGCTGTGCCACTTTTCGCTTCACTTCTTCAATGTTTGCCAGATTAGGAGTAGGAGCTGGGGGAGGTTTGTTGGTGATGGTAGGCAGTGGAGGCATAGGGGGCATGGCTGCTAAAGCTCCCATGTTAGACAGAGCCGCAGTCATGGTGGCTGCTGTCATACTAGCCACAGCAGCATTCATAGGCATGTTTGGTATTCCAGGCATACCAGGAATACCCATTGGTATGTTCATGGGCAAGTTTGGAACTGGCAGGGGCAGTGGCAAAGACAGAGGGGCTTGAGTAGGAGTTGGCAAAGGCAACTGGAGGATAGCCTTGGGCCTGAGGCTCTCTGGGATGGGCATCCCTGCTTTAGCACACATTGCTGCAGCATTAGCCTTAGCAATCTCTAATAGCTGATCCTTGTCTGTGAAAAGAAAAGAACATGCATGAATAATTTGATTACTAATAAAACAATTTTCAGTTGCATACACAACTCAACATGTGCACTTACCTAGCTCAGTGAGGCGTGGTGGTGTCTTGCTAGCGCTACGACGCGTTCTTGAGGTGGACCTTCTCTTACGAAGAATGAGAATGGGAGAATGGCTTGGTTCACGCTTCCATCGATCTCGCCTATCAAAAGAATGACCTCGAAACACAGGCCTTCTCCGCCGAGATGCAGAGCGAGATCTTTTAGATCGTGAATGACGCGCCCTTGAACGTGACCTCCTCTTCCTGGTAGGGGAACGAGATTTTGATCGTTTGCTTTTTTCTACACTTTTTGATCTCTTCCTTCGAGCAGGAGAACGTGTTTTTGACCGCCTTTTTCGTACCGGGGATCTAGACTTGGAGCGTTTTCTTTTGGGAGACCTAGAGCTTGAGCGCTTGTTCCTTGTACGAGATTTAGACCTTGACTTTCCCCTTTGCGTGACTGATCTTGAACGTGACTTCCTTCTCTGGGCAGGGGACCTAGATACTGACCTCCGCCTTGGGCTGTGTGAGGAAGATCTGGATCTTCCTTTCCTTGTAGGAGACTTAGACTTCTCCCTAGGACTAAGAGACTTTGATTTGGACCGTGCCTTATGGGTTGGGGAAGCAGACCTAGAGCGCTTCCTTCGAACAGGTGACTTAGACACTCTGCTGGGTTTTAATCCCGATTTTTTTTTTGCTGGACTTGGTGTACTTGATCTTGAGTTATCAGATTGCTCGTTATCATCTGACTCAGAACTGCCATCTTCAGATAATGCTTCTGATGAAGAGGACCTTGACCTAGATGGATTTTGCAAGCCAGTCCCCTGTAGGATGCTCTTGACTTTACTGGAATCTTTGTCTTCTGACTCAAGTTCTGTTTGTTCCAAGTTCTCCGATGTGGTGTTTTTAGGAGATGGACATTTTTCTATTAATGGCTTCCATCTTTCTGTGGGAGCCGTTTGCTCTACTCCAGCAGTACCTTTTTCTATTTTGGGCTCTGATATTCCCTGGTCATTGCCTTTATGTGACAAGTCTTGGTCTTTGGCTGGTGACAAAGATCTTGACCTGCTCTTTGCTGGAGATCTACTTCGATCTGAAGAGAGCTTTGCTCTAGAATTAGATCTAGATCGAGATGTGTCCTTCTGTGAATTTGATCTTGAGCGCTTACTTTTACTTACTTTTGATCCTCTAATAAATTTAGGTGAGGTGGTCTTTGAATGACGAGAATGTGATTTTGACCGCCTACCGCGCTTAGGAGATCTTGATTCTGACCTTAACCTCCGTGGAGATTTTGAAACCCTTTTTCGAACAGGGGACTTTGTTTTGGATCGCCTTGAGCGCAGAGGGGAGCAAGATCTGCTTCGTCTTCTTGGGTTTCTTGACCTTGATCTAGATCGTCTGTTTCTTCTCATTCGGGACCTTGATCGCCTGAAGATAACAATGGACCTGGACCGGGTTCGTCTCCTTCTCCTTATTGATCTGGACCGAGACTTTCGTGTACGGGATAGTGGCGTCCTCCTTCGGGAACGTGACTGTGAACGCCTGCCTCTCCGAGCAGATCTAGAGTGCGACCTTGAACGATTCTTCCTGCGAGAAATTGATCGTTTTGACCTTGACCGCGAACGCCGCAGCTTTACAACAGATCGAGATCTTGATCGTCGGCCACGTCGTGGTGACTTAGTCCTGGATCGTTTGGTTCTGGTATTGGACCGGGAGTGAGAGCGACGTCTTCGCTTTCCAGATAGGGACCTTGATTTGCGCTTTGGTCCTCTGACAGATCTTGACCGTGATCTACGCCGTTCTGACGGCGACCTTGAATGTCTTTTTTGGGTGCTTCTGTTCCTTCTTGAGCTGGAAACAGACCTCTCTCTTGACCGTGATTTATTTTTCTTTTGTGCTGGTATACTAGAAGACTGCTTTGGCGTTCTTGAACGACTGTGGCTTGATTTATCATCAGAACGTGATCGAGACCTTAATTTTGATACCGCCTTCTTATCTCGCTTGCCTGCCTGATTCTCATGTTGTTCCGTGGCTATGTTCTTCTGTACAAGTTGCTCTTTGTGCACGTTCTCCTGCTTGGGAATAATATCAGGGAGCTCATGAGTTTTGTTAAAACTTCCATTCTTTTCAAGACTTTCCATTTTGATGTTATTTTCATTGTGCTCTTCTCGATTTACTATTTGCAGATGTGCCTCATGAGGCGACTTGTGTTCTCTCCTTGATGTTTTCATGCATTCCTCTTCACTATGCTCAGACTGGCTAGTGACTTCCTTTTTATCATCTGGTAGCGACAGCATATCTTTACAGCTGTCATGTGAAGGCTTCAAGCTAGAGGGGTCAAATGATTGTGCCAACTTTGACTCAGATTCCGATTCAGAATCTGATTCAGATGAGCTCTGAGAGTGCGAATGAGGGGAATTTCTCTGTTGCTTATCTTCTTTTCGCCTCTTTTTCTTCTTTTTCCCTGTATGACGTTTTGTTTTTCTGGCCTTGTAATCTTCATCATGTGGTTCTGTCAGGGAAAAAAATTCAACACAATGGGCTGGGGGATGACATTAATTGGTAAAGAACATTGAAACCAACAAAACTCACAATGAATCTAATCAATAAATGCATTAATCTTAGCTAGGCATGGATACGAATAGATTCTCACCGGCAACTGAACGTTTTGCTGTTTCTTGATCATCATGATTGCCAGACAAGTTGGATGGGTCTTCTTTTTTCAAACTGTGGTAAATGAATGCATTTAATAGTCTGACTGCAAATGTGTTTATTTTAAATGTACAGTGAGCAAATCCTTACCATGGCTTGGTTTGTGACTCCTGATCTGATTCAACAACAGATTCTGAGCTGCTCTCTTTTTCATCCCTCTTCTTCTTGCGTTTTTTCTTACTTTTGTGCTTTTTATGCTTCTTGTTTTTCTTTCGGGGTGTGTCACTGCAATCTCTGAGGGCATTGTCATCACACCGAATAGTTTCAGCTGGATCACCGCTTTCTGTGGGCAGGGAGGGGTTATTATGTACTTCATCATATTTTATTCATCCTAAGGCCTAAAAGAAAAAAAGCCATGTTTCCCCTAATGGGCTCAAGTGTCCAAAAACAAATACTCTGCATTTGTAAATGTGAACAATAAGTTGCTCCTAGTTGAACTCTCGAAGAAAGATTTGCAAACAAGGAAACATCATTCCACTTAATTACTCTTAAATAAGCACCACATGCTACTACCAAAACCATGGTAGTACCTTAAAATAACCCAACTTTTCAGGCAATTTCTTCTGCTCTGCTAGCTTTTATAGAATCTTGTCAGTGCAGATCTTGGCCCGCTTCTCCATACACTGTGTGCTGTGCAGATCAGTCTGTACTTTCTTAAGCTGGCTGTAGTCTATAGTGTTACAAACCTATGGCTGGAATGCTAAGCTACTTTCCAAATCAGCATGACTACGCTTTTACAAGGAATTTAAAAAAAAAAAAAAAACAACCTTACCAGTGAAGAGAATTTTTTCTTCTATTTATTCAACTCAACATTTCACTTTGTGTTCTGCAGTCACATATATTGGTTTTTGACTGCACTACAATTTCTTAACTATGGTCTGGATGCTGTCATGTCAGTCAAGTGCAAATCAAAGTTCAGAAAAATAAATATAATTTTTAGCACTACTTGTAACATTTTACTTACTAGAAAACAATACAATAAACTCCACATTTTTTATATTAATATTACCAAATATTAAATAATCCTAAATAAATTTTAGGCCATTCCAGCCTCCCCAAATACAGAGAGAACATGGTCATGTAAAAAAAGTAAGTGCATCCAAAAATAATTTGTTTAACATGTGAACAGGCAGGCATTCATAATTCGATATTTTAATGGCCCATATGTCCATCCTCATGTAGGTATGTATACTGACAGCTACTAAAAACTTTGGGAGAGAAATTTCGGTATATCTGTACTTGTAAGCGGGGTTGGGAGTGCACCCTGAGGCTTTATTGATGACGGTACATGAGCACTTGAGAAAATGATGAGTTGTCATTTTGTCACGCTTCATTAGCACGTGTAGGTCACTTTGCAAAAGTGGACCACATGCAGTTTAAGCAAAACAACATATCTGCACAATCTGAGGAGTGGTTTAGAAAGCCTATATAAACAAAAAGGCTCAAAAATGAGTACACGTCATAATGCTACATCTATCACGTGAACAACGTCTCCAGGCAATGAGTATGGTGGGGGCCGGATTGAGCTTCAGTGAGGTGGCGTGGCGTATGGGCTGTACACAAACCACCATCAGAAACCTGATAGACCGTCACAACATGACAGGGTCAGTTGACTACAGGCAACATCCAGGGCAAGAGAGAGTGACGACTCCCAAACAGGATCCCTACATCCGGTTGCAGCACTTGCGGGAACGGTCTCGCGATGCTATATCACCGCAAATCACCACCTGCATCAACGCAAACGAAGGCCATACCTAATAATGACTGTCAGTGTAGTTCCGTATGCGATATCAACTGACCGTTAGCTGATTTAAGGCTGGGGTTGGTAACCTGGAAAGCAAGGATCATTTTAATTCTTCACGACTACAACTAAACTCTCCTGTGACCTCCAAGGCCTTTCTAAAGACATTGACATGCACAAGCTACACTGTGTGCAGATTTCCTAGGTCATACAGTCACACAGGTAAGTATGTTAGGCTTTTACCCCAGAGCCTAGTGTCTCATCAGGCCAGTGCTAATCCCTGGTTTCTGCAGTGTGATGCAACTAAAAGCTCAACTCCTCCTGGATGGGAAGCTAGTTCATTGCAGGTTACCTTCCCAGTATTTTTACCTGTACCCATTTAATCTGCTGGGTGGACAGAGGCAGACTTGTGGTAAAGACCTTGTCTAGGGGTCTTAACATGTTGGGGGTCCAAAGAGGATTCGGACCAACAACCTTCTGACCATAGTGGCACCCTAACCACTACGCCACTGGCCCCACAGGGTGACATGGGAGCATTTAATTGGAAATCTACCAGCAGACCCCATGGCAGTGATTGGTTAGAGTTTTTAGGGGATTACAGTGGCAACAGATGATGGATTTTTCTGGATCCATTTCAAACCTCATAAATTATTGATTGCTATCAAGGTGTCAATACCATTCCAACCAATATACAAGTATGTTAATAATCTGCATAAAGCTAAAAACCTTAAGATTTATTTTTACACTGTTTTCTTTTTACTGAATCATCTAAATGACAAATTAAAAATATTAAAAAATAAATATTGTCAGGCTCCCTGTGACCGTACATCCATTCATGTGTATGCATCACAGTGCTGATTGACTTTTTGCTCTTCGGTGTATACCAAGACAGTTTTTGATTAAAACCTTTTTAAAACGAAACAAAGATTCAAACAACAAAAATTTTAATTATTTTACATTATATACACAAAATACAACATTTAACAAGACTGGCTTCATATAAATAGGATAAGCTAGCAGAAGCCCATCACCTTGCTGTTTTATCTACTTGTTCAAATATGACAAATTTCCATGAGATGCACCTATTTTTCAGATGACTTTATTAAGTGAAACATACCAACACTGGTCTTCACATCACATTCCATTTCTTCAACAGCAGCTGACCTCCTGAGCTTGGCGTGAAGTGGTAGATCCTTTGACGTGGATATGAAAAATTATTTCCTCACTGTTCACTCTGGAGAAAAAGATGACACTTATAAATATTCCAAATGCAATAATATTAGAGAACTTGTTCAATACACAAAATGTGAATTCGCTCAAGTCCATGTTGGTTTCGATGAAGTTATCCAGCACAATTCCTCTGACAAGCATATATAAAATCAAAATAATACTAATTCAAAGGATTTGCTTGTTTTTGATTGGTAGAAAGGCACCAATCAAGCAATCCTTGGTATCGCATCATTGCCTCTGGATTCCAAATTGATGTATCACTGCCATCTGATAAGTTGAACGCAACAGGCAATTACTAAGAGTGATGTGCCGATCTACTTAGAAGCTATTTTGAATCAATGTTAAAACTATTATAGAATTTGGATTTCTCCAGGCCAAAAATCCCAAATAATTCTTTATCATACTTTACCTCATTCAATAATTGCTTAATATCTTTGTTTATGTTTGATGGATGCATTTTATGTATCATGCATGATGTGGTACACCTATGCATAGCATAACTATCGTTTCATAGGAACAGAATTGAAAGTACCTTGCATGACAGGCTGTCTACACAAAAGTACATTTAATAGAATTTATGGCTTATATACACGTTGCAAGTAATCACCAGATACCTATCAATGATTTTCTTCCAGTGAAGATCACATGAGTTTTATTATATCACTCATGGTAACAAATTATCATTAGATTATTACAGAATAGGATTTACAGCAAACACATCTGAGCAATCACATTTCTCAACACGTTACCGGCAGACATATTTTGGGCCTGCTAGACAAGAGTTGGACAGGTCACACAAAGATGCACACTAATTTAATTTTAATAACTAAGGTAGTAAAGTTACTAGGATAAAGGTTAATCATTACCTCCTATTAATTATCTGGAATAGTCTGAAGAGACCTTTTCCCCGACGGTCAGTGTCTCTTGCGACTGCTAGTGTACAGTAAAAGTGGAGAAAAGCCGTTGATGAATACTCTAGTCAAATTCACCGAGTAGTTCTAAGCTGTAGCTAAATAGCGCCAAAACTTTCTTCGGTCTGAAAGCAAGAAACTCCATATTCACGAATAGAACCGCACCAGTTCAGGAGATATTTTCTTGCTCTCGTGTAACCTGTCCGTTACTCAAACACACAAAAAAAAACAGTAGGAAAAAAAAACAATTCGCACAATTGTTTCACCACGCTGTATTCGGCGGCACATGTCGTACTGGCAGATGCGACTGGGAACGAGCCATGCTAACGGAAGTTTCCACAAAAAACAGCGCAGACACTTCTAGAATTAGCCATGCTAACTTTTTAGCGCTCAAACTAGAACCCAATCCGTTACGAACTCAAATCGTTTGTATCACAACATACGAAATACCAGATAAACGTTGTCGTTTAAGGCTGGGAACGTGTTTGTGAGCAGCGTGCAGTTGATGCGACATACAGAAGAGTGAATAAACAACGCTAGCTAGCTTGTGTGCTATAGCTAAACAAGTTTGGCTAGCAGACGATACAGTAACACGCATGGCAAATAATTAGCAAGTGGGCTTGACTTGTAAAAAATGTTTGGTTGGAAAAAAAGTCTGTATACTAGTTTATTAGCTGTAATCAACAGTTATTTTTCCGTCTCGTCTGAAAACCTAATCTGGCTAGGCCCATAAGCACAACTAGCTCAATGGCGAGCCTAGCAGCGAAATAAACGCGTGTAAATCTCTCTCCACTAATTCGATCGTACAGCGAAAATCTGTCGGTAATAGAGCGCGATATTTAAGTATACTTCGGTATACCAGCTTCTGAAACACAAATAAACCACACTGCTTTCTCACCGAATGGCTGTAGTGCTAACAAAAGGAGCAGAGCAGCTTAATCTCACCGGCCTCTTTAGCAGGCCAGCTACACCTCGTTAGCATCTTACACAACGGCGCGAATCTCCACGAATTGCACTGAAATAGCTTTACATGCGACACAAACTACGGAAGACGAAACTGAGCCAACAACGATACGAGATAAATATACTGACCGCTAGCCTTGATGTCCGGACCGATTCTCTACTACGAAAGCACAGTAAAGTGCTCGGTGATGGTCGCCATGACATTGTGCGGCGGGTAAATCGTCCAGTATCCCAGGAGCACGTGCTTTCAACTTACCTCCCACCCACACAGGCATGGAACGCCACCTAGTGGTCTGTCTGTGTGGCTCACTTCAGGGGCTGCATTCGAAGACCGAATGCGACACAGTGGCTCCGTCATGTTTCGAATCCTGTCCTGTTTGGATCGCTTGTGTTTTAAGGCTGCATTTTACAACAGGGGCGTAACTAGCAGTGAGTAGGTAATGCATTAGCATTCATTTGTCATCCTGTGATCCATGAGCAAGGGCCACTTATCAGTGTAAAGATAAGATTCTTAAAGATTTTGATTCGAGCCTTATCAAACTGAGATGATGTTTGATGACCTCCTAATAGCGAAACAATTGGATCGCACCATTCTCCTGTAGAATGTACTAATATACAGTAGTCTGTGGCCTGTTACAAATTGCTTAATGACATTGTGGTGCCATGAACTCTGTAGTGCATTTCTCCTCCATCTCAGTGAATAAACTTTGAGGGGAGCAATCTAGTCAAAGTAAAGATAGACATGAAAAAAGTCTAAATCATTAAGAAAACCCTGGCGCAGTATTTTAGCTATGTCTGCAGTTGTTCTATACCTGACTCTTTTGTGTTTTTTCTTTCTTTTTTTTTTCTCAATATACTGTATTAATCCCACAAAATTATTGGCTACTGCATTTAACCCAGCCAAAGTGAACTCTCTCTCTCTCTCTCTCTCTCTCTCTCTCTCTCTCTCTCTCTCTCTCTCTCTCTCTCTCTCTCTCTCTCTCTCTCTGGGAGCAGTGGGCTGCCATACATTGGGGCACCCAGAGAGCAGTTGGGGGTTAGATGCCTTGCTCAAGGGTGCTTCAGCCATGAAGGTGGAGGAAGGAAAGGTGCTGCTTTTTCCTGTTGGTTCGGGAATGAAACCAGCGACCTTCAGGTCCCACACCTGCTTTTCTAACCGTTAGGCCATGGCTGCACCAGCCTTGGGGTCATGGCACCAGGTTCTTCCCTTTTAAATGAGACAGTGTTAATGTTAACCTTTCACTTTTGTAGTTCCTTTTTAAACTTTGCTATTTCCTCCAACTTTTTTACTGATTCATTTGGATCTTTCCATGACCTGGAACTGTCACATTTATTGGCACAGTTATTTTCTCATACTTTTATTACTGTTTCTAGGTGGATTATTATTTGTATGGTTCTGAAGGTCCTAAAGGATCGTAGCGCTTTTTGTTGTCGTTGTATTGTTTTCCACCACTATCCTTGTATATAGATGTGAATGTAATCCCTACCACTTGGTTCTTTTCCAGTCACCGTTGGTTGTAGATTAATTGGAGGGGCTTATGTCGCAGTGGCACATCTGTTTTTTTTCTATCTATTTTAGATATTAGCAACTCATCCTTTGTAACCATTGCATGGATCCTCCCAAGGATGTTTCATGTCCCATCCTCAGCAGCCAGTTTGACAGATTTGAGGCTTTCCCCACCTACTACAGGATGGTGCATAGGCTTTGAATGTTGGATATTTACTCTTTACACTGTAAGCAGTATTCTTAATTAGCAGTGTCTTGCTCTATCTTTGGAGTTTGTTGTGCCATCTAGATATTTTATGAAAGACATTACATTTTTTTAATGCTTGAGCCTATGATCTGTTCTACTGTAATCCTTCTTAGTTAAATTCAGGGGTACAAAAGGGTACTCCGGGAAGATAAAGTCACGAAAGATAAAGTCATTGTCATTATTTATATTATTTATATTTTACAGATATGATTCAGTCAAGTCTTTAATAATTTTATCAATCATAAAATTTTTTTAAAAATACTGATGTATTCTATGAATAACATTTTGAGATCTTTCCGAGTTTGTTTTGTAACCTTTTAATTTTTAACAACAACAACAACAACAACAACAACAACAACAAAAAAGATAATATAAAAGGAGAACTGTTCACAATTCAATTACATGTCAAACTGAAATCAAAGCACACAAGTAACCAATGCAAACAGGTGCAGATTTAGAAAGGGCACTGTAAAGGGCACAATAGAAGCACCTGATAGATAATTAGTGCATTAGGGCTGCAGTTGGCACTATTACTGTGTACCCTATTTATGGTACTTATAGAGGGAGCCAATTGAGTTTTGGAAGTCACCAACAAAAAAAGGCACCCTGGCATCTTGTTTTAAGTAACCACCTGTCAGAGGTTGTTCAAAAATACGAATCCCATAAGGGGACACAAAACAAAAAATATATATTGGTTTCTCGAGTGCACAAGAAGCTATCTGGTGTGCACCAGAAAGTGTAAGCTATGTATATAAATGGAAATACATGATATAATTGAGCTGTATTTTCACCTCGGACTCGCCTAAAAAGACACTGCAGCCTTGCTTGTCCGGTGTCACCGTTATGTTATCTCTGAACGACACTTAAGGCGGGTTTTGGAGTCTTGTAGTTTGTTATGGCACAGGGGATACACCAGCCTTGATCCTGATAACATAACTGTGCTCTTCATAGGCAAGTCCAAGGTTAAAATTCCAAAAGCTAATGCTGAGGCTTGGCCACGGGAGCACCACTCGCATGTGCTTCATGTATCAAACAGGTTTGCTCTCTTCAGTGAGGCAACCGCTGAGAAACCTCAAAGAACTCTGGTTATAGGAAGCTCTATTTTAAGGCACGTGAAATTAGCTAGTCCTTTTAGGGCACCAGCACCACTAGTCAGGTGTATCCCAGGAGCCTGCGTGCCGCACATAGCAGGTTATTTGAGGTTCTTAGGTGAGCGCAGGTCCTCTAAGATAGTTATACATGTGGAGGTACGATATTCTCCTTTATCATTTAGTGGTTACTTAGAGTAACTTCATAGAGGTGTGGAAATTAATGGCAATGTTTGATACTGTAATATGCTCTGGTCCCATCCCAATATGGCGTGGTGATGTAGCTTACAGCAGGCTATGGTCCTCGAACCGCTGGATGTCCAAGTGGTTTTCTGAAAGGGAAGTGGACTTTATTAATAATAATGATAAGTACTTTTGAGGGTAAACCTGGCCTGATGGGGCAGGACGGTATCCATCCCACTCGGGAAGGTGCTGCTCTCATTTCTTGCAGCAGAAGACATAGTCTCAGAACAGGACTAGTCAGATAGTGACAATCCAGAGCCAAGGCCAGAGAGCAGACAAACAGGCTAATCCTAGCGTCTGCTACCTACACAGAATCGTCACTCAAGGTCAAGTTCAGTGCTATAGAAACTGTGTCTGTTCCCCGAACTAAACAAAAGTAAACTTATTAACATAAATTTGA
>JBCNYG010000012.1:34541689-34560249 GCA_039654305.1 Porochilus rendahli | reverse complement strand
ACACACACACACACACACACACACACACACACACACACACACACACACACACACACACACACACACAAACATACACACTCAAGACCAGAAAATACTAAACCATTTTATATTCTTTTGTTTCTCTGTGGCAGCCAGGAAGAGGAGGACAAGGAGGAGAAGGTGAAACTCATTTACTGATCCTGAGATGCAGTGTGAGTGTGTCTGTGAGTGTAGCAGGTAAACCTTAACCAAATGGTGACTAAGTCTTAAATGAATGGAGCCTGGTGTGATGAGTAATATGCCTCCACAGGCACATGGGAATAAGGAGGGAGAGTAGAACCGCATGGAAGTGTGGGAGTGTGGGAGCTTTCAGGCTGCTCAAGAAATAAGAATTTGCATGAGTTGATAATTTTGTAGCTTTGTGAACATGGACACAAAGAAATACAGAATGATCGGAGTGAATTATCCATTTTCTTCTTCATGCTAAATAAAGGAAACGGACATTTCACAGCACATGTAAATCAGTTATTCATCATTTATTAAATAATAATATTAATAATAATAATAATAATAATAATAATACCCATAAAAAGAACATATTTCTGTACAAAGTATACAAACAGGAAATTTCGAATCATCTGACCAGTGCCGGGATTTCCACATCTTTTGGTGTTGGCCCCCTGTCCCAGACAGAAGAGGTAATACTTTCACAGCTCTGCAGCAAAGCTAAAACAGGTCAGAGCTCCAAGGCACTTGGAAAAGAGTCAACAAAGTCCAGTGACAACAGAGCTGGAAAAAACATCTCTCCCTCATTTTTTTCTTTCTTTCTCTCACTCCCCTAAAACAGTGAAGCAGTTCTTATCTGTTTTTGCTTTCGGCACTTCCTAATCAGTACACTTCACCCCAATCCCAACGGCTCCCAGCATGCCTCCGTAGGGCATTGCGGGGGCAGCCAGTGGGTACAATGAAGAGATTTAAGCACTTTTTTTTTTATCGCATTCACCTTCTCATTTCACATTGAGACAAACATGCTGTGAAATTTTTACCCATGTTTCTGTTTTACAGCAAACCTGCATTTGTGGTTTTGTTGACCTTTTGCTTTTTCAACAGCTCATAATGTAATATTGTGTGTGAAAATGTTTGAAATGAAAGAAAACATAAGGCCCAATTTCACCAAGGCCCTGGAGGTTTAAAACCCAAGAACTGGTGTTTCTCAATGGCTCTCCTCCAAAGACAATTCGCTTAAGGCTCACTTGCGGGTCCATATAAGAAGATGGGGATTTTTATCAGCTTCCTTAATGAAGTCTCTCATTCTTTGCCAAGTGTTTTTTTCTGTAGCGTATGGGATAAAGGAGCTAGAATGTAGAGAAGACCGTCTGTCTGTGGGCAGAGGAGCCTCATCCTTTCCCCACGTATCCAATACTCGAATTCGGTGGCTCTCATCTCTTCGCAATCCATAGGTTGCAATTAAAACAATGCTTCAGTGGGTTACACAGCATTATGCCATGTATGTAGAGTCAATAAAAAAAAGCAAAAGAACACCATAGACAATCTTAATACTTGAATCTAACTTACTTGGCCATACGATTTTCTTCCAAATGTAATACAACATTTGGCTTTCTTCATCTACCCGCTTTTGATAACAATGAATCACAACAAAAAACAGACTGAACGTAAGTGTAAGACTGTCTCAAAAAAGATGGCATAAGAATGGCTATGGTACAGAGCAATAACTCAAGCAAATGTGCATAAAGACACAGGTCTAAAACTAAACAACATGTCCACAATCTTCTAGACCACGTCTTTCACAAAATGGAGGCCAAGACTTCACAAGCAATGATCCGTATACAAAGTTCTAGTGCCACTCACTTCTAACTCCCATTAACCACTTTTAGATTTTTTTTAATCTTTACAAATCTATATTCATATACACTTTTTTTAAAATTTTACTTCATTACTTTTTTTGGGATAGGCATTCGATTGATATGTGTCGATATTTTCCCACAGTCCTCGGGGAGCACCTGTGAATCATGTTGGCGAATCAAGAGATCTGCTCTTGAGTGGCAGGTGGGCCATTGGCAGGAAAGTGAGGTTCATTCACAGTCTGCGATCGAGCCATTAAGGAGGCTGAGATAGTTGCAGTGAAACTTCAGGCCTCTGAGCAGCAGCGTTGCTGGTTGATCACCTTTTGCTTGATACCATCGTACAGCTCAAAGTTGTAGTTCTCCAGTGTGGTGGAACTCCTGGATGACAGGCCATTGTAGGAGCAGGTGCAGTAAAGCAGCAGGCCAGCACACACGGCACCCAGCAGCACACCCAAAGAGCTCATCACAATGATGGTGACCAGGATGGGATCCAGAGTTAACAGCCAGGCGTTGTCCTTCTCAGAGACGCGTGTCACTGGAGGACTACGTGAAGGTTCAGGAGTGCTCCATGCAGAAAATGAGAAACCTATGAACATGATATGAGGTCATTGCCAATCACACTCTATTTGAATAAAAAGATATAGCGCCAATTACTTTTGCTTCTGTGGCTCCAAACTATCGCAAGGAAAAAAATGTTCTCAATATCTTCATCTGGCCACTACCTTTGTTGGCTCTCTTAGAACAGTACTAACATAAAAAAGTTTGAATGCAAAAACAATAATCAGCTAATTAGATTTAAAAACATACAGGACATCCACTAAGGTTTCACTAAATACCCTATTTACCAATACTAATATTAATATTATTATTATTATTATTATTATTATTATTATTATTAATAATAATAATAATAATAATAATAATAATAATAAGTATTATTATTATTGTTGTTGTTATTATGCTATTCCATTTGGTTTGAAAGAATTACTCATCAAGCCAGTCCAACATGTACGAAGTGCTTCAGAAAGCTTGGGGTGAAATTTCTTATTTCTTATCTTCACAAATTGACAGCTAGAATGCTAAAGGTCTGCAAGGCTATAGTAGTTGCAAATGGAGGATTTTAGATGAAAGAGGAAAATTTTCTGAGGGACTCCAAACCTTTGAATAGCAGTGTATATGTACAGTGGATTGCAAAAGTATTCATAACCCTTGAACTGTCCACCTTTTGTCATTTTACAACCACAAAAGTAAATGTATTTCATTTGATATACCAACACAAAGTGGCATATAATTGTGAAAATTATGCACAGTTTTCTAAAAAAAAAAGTTTGGTAATATTTTTGCCACTACTTGTGCGTGTTTCTGCCCTGCGATGGCCTGGCAAGCTGTCCATCGTGTACGTTGCATTCAGCCAGAGTAGGCTGAGATGGGTGCCAGCCCTAATTAGGATTAAGCGGTTCAGAAAATTAATGCATGAATATTCCATTAGGTGCATAAACAAGCTTCAGTTAGTCCAGAATGTATCAAAGTTCTTACTAGAATAAATAAATATGACCACATCACCCCTATTTTCTTCACACTGCATTGGCTCCCAATTAAATTTTGCATCAAATTTAAAATACTGCTGCTGAACTATCAAGCACCAAATTATCTTGAACCACACTGTCCAACAAACGTTTTGCCATTCAGGAGCCGCCATGCCTACTTTGATCAAAAAGTGCAGGCTATTTTGTTGGTACCTTGAATGATGAATGCCAGAGCAGAGTTACCCTGCAAAGCCCACAGTTATGGAGCAGTCTTCTAATTAGTGTTCAGGAATTAAAGCACAGACAAATTAACATTGTTTTTATTTCTTCACTTGTTTTCTGTTTTTTTCTGTTTTGGTGATACTAGATACTTAAGATGCATTGTAAAACATGCTTTTCACTGAGTGCTCATTCATTTTGCCAAGTGAGTTATGCTATTCTGCATTACATTTTTTTATCAGGATGTTGTGTCAGCCCTAAAGACCTGCAGTTCTTAACACATACTATTCATTCATCTACCAGTTTTAGTGTTTCTATATTGGCTCACTGGTTTCAATCCTCTGTTCTGTTAAATTCACTCTAGTGACCACTGTAGTGTTGCACAAGCCATAAAGGCACTGACACTTCCACTCAGTAGATAAAAAGATCATTTCTATTTGACTCTCAGACCTGACTATTGAACTAAGGACAACTAGACCAAGTAGAAATCAACCAGAACCAGGTGTTTTTTTTTGCTTAAGCCACAATAAATATATAGCAACTTTTGCAAAATCAGAATCCAAGCTTAGACAGTTAACACTGCTGAGAGAGTTTTTATTATTTGAGTGTCTTATAATAGTTCTTATAATTTTCCAATAATTTAGAGTTTGTTCATTCAAAGCTGTCAGGAGCATTATCAGCTCTACATGATAAAGTTTCCAGAAATATATTTTGCATTTATGGTTAACTGTTTTAAATCTTTCACAAAGCTGCCTGGAGCTGTTAATGTATCCATTCATGTAAGCTTTCTGACCTCTGTCAAAAATTGATATGAAATGGCAAAAATCAGATTTCTGTACATCCTCTAAATTCACAATTACAAATATATTTTTGTCCATAAATTAAATAATGTAATTTTCAGTTGTAGATCCAAAACAACAACATTACAAAGAAATTATGACATTCATTTGGCATTTAAAGCTGCCATGGTAAACTCAGATCTCTTACCTTTCACTGTCAGTAGAGACTTTCCAGATCTCCTGTCAACCGGAACCAAGACATCTGATGTCACCATTTGGGTGCCTTGTTAAAATATTACTTAGTGTAACCATGTTAATGCAGGCACTGAACCATTCCTAAGTCAGAGTCCTCAGTGACATTGGCAATGTCAACAGCATAGATGAATGGTTCAATAAGATCTTATCTTAACTTTCCTAATGACTCCAGTCTTAGAAGTGTGGGAGACTAAATATGAACACAACATGCCTAAGGCAGAAATAGCAAGTGTTGTTTTACAATGAACTTGAAGTTAGACTTAGAGTGAAAAAAAATAAACATTGTGGACTGTGTCACTGCACAAAGCAGTGCAGTTTTGCATTCACCTCAAATAGCTTATTTCATTTCCAAGTCAGAAAAATACAAACTCTTTGCATAACCCTGCCTAAAATTAGTCATGTGACACTATTGTGGACAACTAAAAATATGAATCAGAAGGGAATGAGCAAATAATAGATAGTCATACTTACTTCAGCAATTAAGAACATTTTGAGAAATGGAATAGAGTGAAAATTCTTTCCTGAAACCCGATCTGAACTGTGGACCCCTGTTGGAGACAATGTCTTTGGGAAGACCATGAATACGGAAGACCTGCGAAATCAAGACTTGAGCTTGGGCAATGGAAAGTGAGTCATTTTGGAAAAAATCTTTCAGCACTGTTGCCTTTCGGTGGAGGCAAACCAGTGACGAAGTCCAGGGAAATATGTGACCAAGGTCTGTGTGGCACTGGTAGCAGCTGGAGAAGACCCATCCGGGCCTGCCTCGATGCCTTACCTCTGGCACATACAGAGCAAGCAACGTCCTTGGCAAGGGAGGACCACCAAAACCGCTTTGATCCGCCTTTTCCAGCCAGTGTCTCCATTCTTCCAAGGCCACTTTGATGGCCAGCAGCTCCCCATTCCCCACATCATAATTCCGCTCTGCTGGTGATAACTTGTGGAATATGAAGGTGCATGGATGAATCCTGTCATCTTTGTGAGATCACTGGGATAGAACAGCCCCCACTTCCAAATTAGTGGCATCCACCTTTAAGATAAATTAAAGCTTGGGGTCTCTTCAGAACTGGTGCTGTGGTGAAAAGTCTCTTTAGTTTTTGGAATACCCCCTCAGCCTCTGGACTCCACTGAAAGGTAACTTTGGGAGAGGTTACTGCATGTAGCAGTGTCACCATGGAACTTAAATTGCGGATGAACTTCCAGTAAATGGCAAACCCCAGAAATTGCTGCACTGTCTTCCATGATGTGACTGGGAGAGGGTGCATGCTCAGCGTTGGCGGGGTGAAGAACCTGAATACCCACGCGGAGGCCCCCCTGATGACTCCCTCTCCTGGAGCCGGTTGTCGATTTGAATCACCAGGTCAACCAGGTCCTTGAACTCGGCTGGATCATTCTTGAAGTGTAAGTCGCATTAAAATAGAAATGAACGGCACTTCTCAGATTCTCCTGAATACTTTTCAGGTGAAGCTAGGCAAATAGGTGTTGGCAGGTGGGTTACTGGTGGCGAAGTTGAGGCTGACGGTGTGTACGCTGGCAAGGTTGGCAGAGGTGAAGCCAATTGTTCTAAGTGCATGGAAATTTGCCGCAGCTGTGTGCTCTGCTGATTCACCTGTGCCACCATGTCCTGTTGGAACTGGTTCTGGCGATCCACGAGTTGCTGCACTCTGGTGGATATAGTGTTTAGCTGGGTCTCATGAGCTTTAATTTTTTGCTCCTGAGAGGTCAGCACGTGACTGACCGGGTCTCTATCCACTGGTCCATGTTGGGCCAGATCATAATGTTATGCAGGCACCAAGGAATTACAGACCCAAATGCAGGACAGAATTAGAAGGGTTCCTTTTATTAAGGTTTCTGACAAGCAGACTTGGATCAAAAAAGTTGTGCTTTTGACGACAGGCTAGATCGGGGAATGTTCGATGACACATGCTTGCTCTCTGTGACGACACAAGACGATCTGGCAACAGGACAGGGGAAACATGGGCCTTTTATCCACGGGCGGCAAAGGGGAACAGGTGGGGTTAATCAGGACGGAGCCGGCAATCACTGCGGGGAAGTCAGGTGACCTGGAACGAGAGGAGGGCCAGAACAGATGGTAAGAGAGGCATAACCCTAAAACTTCTGACGGGATATCTCAATTCTATATGCCACTAAAATCTCACTTGGAAACACCATGTATAGCTTTATTTAAAACACCTTGAAATAATGACAGAAAAGTCAAATCACTCCATAAAATCTTCTCCAGCACTTTTTAAAGTATTACAGTAGGATTAAATTCTGTATTACCATTTCATGTGTGCAAATGATTCCGCATGCTCCCTGAACCAATCTTTTGAATTCAACTTTATATCTATGCAATATATTTTTTAAATAATACATTTTTTGCTTCCTTTTCTTTTCATGTATTGCTTATTTAAAAGTCTTGCTGGCCAGATGTAAGTCTAGATGGGTAATGCAAGTCTAGTTTTTTAATGGTGGAAAGAAAAGAAATGACAGAAATACATGGTAAGTTCTCTCTCTCTCTCTCTTTCTTTCTCTCTCTCTCTCTCTCTCTCTCTCTCTCTCTCTCTCTCTCTCTCTCTCTCTCTCTCTGTGCAGGTGTGTGAGTATGTGTACATGCATATGATCCTAGTTTGGCCAAGACTTCAAAGAATACAAAATTACAGAGCCAGAATTTTGGTGTTTGGTTTGGATTGTTGGATTGTAATTAATGATTATAACAGTATTTGTAAAATTAATGAGCTGCATGTTTTAGTGTCAGTGTATTAGGTCACTATATTAAGTCCTCAAATGGACAGTAAGACAAACATATACAGTACAAACTGTACACACTACTGTTACGTCCTTTGCCTAGGTAGCCTGTTTTCAACATTTTTCTTTCTCCATCTCTATCTGGGTGTGCAGCTGAACAGGAGTGCATGATGCCATGCAGGTGCTGTGTTCCAGTGCAGCCAGCTAATTGGCTCCATCTGTTATAAATCAGTTGTTGATGGAGGCCAACTGCCCTTCTTCCTAAAGTACCTCCTGTTGCTCACCTGGAGAGGCCGGTCAGCTAATGTGTGTGCTGCTGTAGCATTGCCTTTGTGAGTTCACTTTTGTATCTGATTTAAGTTGTAGAAATGGGAATACTGGGGCACGGCATCCTCCGGGCATTCCTTAGCCAGGGTTGTAACATGTTTTGTGGGATCGTCTGCTTTTGTTCCTGCATTGAAGGGGTTGGGTGAGTACTCTAATCTACACTTGTCAGGATAGTTGTCTTTGCTTTTGTTGTGGGGGGAAAATGGATTTGGAGGATTTTACCAGTTGCCCCACTGAAGAAAAATTGTGTAGATGTAATAAATCTGCTCTTGTTCAAATGACAAATTTGTTTAATGTGTGTGTGCCTGTGAGTGCAAGGAAAGGGAAGCTGCAACAGCTTCTCCATGTGGACTTGATTGGGAGGAAGTGGCTGGAAAGTGGGACATCTGGACCTCACTTGCTTAGGCTACTGCCCCCATGACCCAACCCCGGAACAAGTGAAAGATGATGAATTTAAAAATGAATGAATCCCTACTCCACCCCGCATTCTTCCTGTGCTGGCTGGTATGACTGCAGAGGAGATCATATTAACTAACCAGTATTTCAATGAGCAGAAAGTCATGTCTCTTAATGCAGCTGCATTGCTAGCAGACAAGTTTCCTTTGACGCACAAAAATGTATTCTTTTTTCCCCCCCAGGAGAGACCCAGCTCACCGAGCACAGGGTTAATCTCTGAAATGGAAGTTGAAATGTCACCCTGGTGCCACAAAGAGCATATTTTATTGTTGTGAGGAGGGCCATCTGATTGCTTTTTGCCCTGATCTTTAGAAAAAAGAGCAATCCAGAAGTGCGAAAATACCATTACTGGTGGGTTTAATTTGGACACAGCATCACTAAACCTGACTCTTTCCTCTTTCTCATTTCTAATTTAAGTTGTAGTGGTAGAAGTAGGAGGGAGAAGCCCTTTAAGTTCTGTGATCTGTTTTTTCCTGTTTTTGTGTTTTTAGGAGTGAGGTTAAGCCCATTGTCATTTTGTTTTTTGTTTGCTTTTGTTAGGACTGTTTAGGGTTCTTTGTTTAGATTGTTTTGTTTGTTATTTTGGACGTTGCTCTTCTCCAAAGATGTTAATAATACTACTGCTACAGATTTGTCTGACCCTCATTTGAGAAATAGCTAGAGTGGGACACTGCATGTTATCACTACAACATGTTAACACTACAGCATGGCAATAGTCACTACATTGAATACTCTGCGCTAATCGACACTAATGTAATATAATAAAATGTTTCTCGTGTCTAGTGCATGGCATTTTTATGCTTAATAAGTTAGTTGAATGATTGAATAATTATTATGATACTTATTTTTTCTACTGTTTCACACTGTTTGGTCTGTAACAAAATGCAAGTGGCTATTTAATAATGTAGGTGGTGCCCTGCATGTTATTGGAAACAGTGATTTCATATTACAGCTAGTAGAGAAAATGTCAAGATCTAGACTTTCTCAGTTAAGTGTGTGACCTCAGTTATTAGCAACAGCTGCAGAAAATGACACAAATGTCACAGGCTGGAGAACTGAAGTGTAGAGGGCTAGTGGAGAATTGATAAAGAGGAGGAAAGGAGGTGGTAGTGACACTAACAGATGCATTAGATTTCACCTATGGTAATGGTAGGTCATTGACAAAAGGAGGACGCCACTGTGCACTGACATTTTTCCAAATGACTTGCATAGGAATTACTGTCTGTTGCATTATTGTTTTTATAGATGCTGTAAAAATTTTGATTAATATTACACACAATACTGAAACAATAAACTCATTCATTAAAAGTCAGTACTGTCTTATCAGTTACTTACTCATATTTCTCATCTACATGTATTTGTCAGTACAATACTTGGGCACAACGACAGTTTTCTATGTGCCTAACTGGAAAGCTGTGTTACAGTGGCCATTTACATCCAAACACTTTTTTGATGGTCCAATCAAGAAACTGTAGACACAAATGATCAGCAAGCCTGGTACACTGTCACTGATCAACCTATCAACTACTTTATAGCCATATGTTGAACTCTAGTGCATTTGCCAATTTTTTCTCGTTCATTTAAGAATGAGCAGCTACAGTAATTGCACTCAGGTGCAGACAGGGACCATGTGATTAAAGTTTATGTGAGTCTAGTTTCAAGTGTGGTTCAATCTCAGAGAGAAGGCATTCCACCATTAATTGACCTAAAAGCATGAGATTATTATTATAATTAATAATTATTCATTCATCCATTCATTCATTTTCTAAGATTCTTAATCCTAATTATGGTTGCAGGATGCAGGGAGGCCATCGCAGGGCAACACACAACCATTCACACTCACACCTAGGGGTAATTTGAAACAGTCAGATCAGCATGTTTTTAGATTGTGGGAAGAAAAGCCGGAGGAAGCCCACGTGAGCACAGATGTATGTCACGGTCCCTTGGAAGATCATTGTCCTGCTTTAAAAAATAGACAAATAAACCTAAAACATAAACATAAAAATCTCATTAAGTTTGTCTTCTCACTTTTAGCTACAGAGTGCTTGACCCTGCTTGGATTTAAGTGTTTTAATTTGTTGGAGTACATGTCGCCTGCCTTTGTAATGGTTATGTATGAAAATACAATAAAAATATTATCTTCAAAAACTTCATCTGACTATAAAACATTTTCCCATGTACTTTAAGGAGACTGGTTGTATGATTCTTCAAACTCTATTTAGGCTTGATTTTTTTTTCCTTCAAGAAAAGGCTCCTTAAATAGGTGATGAATATATGAGAATTGTTGGCAATTGTTGTGTAGAACACAACCATTACTTGTCAGAATGGACCATATTGGACCGATTTGACCGGCTTGGAAGGGGTGCTAGGAAGAAGCCTTTGCACTTCAAATAGAACATTAGAAAGACAACAGTTTTCTAATAAATAGACGTACAAAACATAAATTTTGGGGTCACAGGAGGATATTAAGAAGTGTTATAAAAAAAATAATTTGAGTCTGTCCGAAAGTTGACTCAAACTAAAACTGGAATTGCACCCTTAAATAGGATAGTCATCATAAGTACACTAGCAAGTCCACCAAAGCATTACTCATACAGAAGAAATTAATTTAGGAAATGGTCCAGTCAAAGCCCTGGTTTAAACCTCATTGATATTGTTGTGAGAGAATATGTAAAAGGCAGTGCACGCAAGTAAAGCATTAACTGAACATTTTTAAACTGAAAAGAAAATGCTGAAAACAGACAGTATAAGCTTCGGAGGTCCAAAGACCTCATATATGGGTCATTCCACTGAATGGGTGCCATGAGTTGTCACCAAAAAGTTATGTGCATAAACACGCATGAAAAGTAATTACAAAATCAATTTTATTATTGAACAAAGTGTCTTACAAATCAGTCTAATTTATTAAAAGAACAATAACATTAACTAGAACACAGAGAATATAGCATGTCCTACCTGTCCACACTTTCTTACACCACACTTAACCATGAAATATAATGTTTAAAATTGTTCAGAAATCATTTTGTTCATAATAATTTAATAATATGTTATTTTAAATACAAATTTCATTAGTGTCCAAGATTTTCACTTAGTCCTGTTATGCTAAACCCCCTTCTTGAAAATTTGGAACATTTCAGAAGTCACATGTTCAACAGAAGCTTGCATCATTTAGATCTTCTAAAGATAAATGGAAGACCATAAGTAGGTTTACTTGTTTTTTCCCATGTATTTGATGATATTTTAAATATGACTGGCGGGCAAACACCATGTAATGTGCTGTTAACTCAAGTATTTCACGAATGTTAATTGTTAATTTTAATTTGTTTGATGCTACTATTTGGTAAATTACTAGAATTTGCTCAGTGTCCTGAACTGCTGGATGTCCAACTGGTGCTCTGCGAACGATGTGGGCTTTATATATATTGGAGTACTTTTGAGAGTAAACCTGGCCTGATAGGGTGGGGCAGTATCCATCCCACTTGGGAAGGTGTCGCTCTTATTTCTTGCGGCATAGCACATAGTCAGAACAGGACTAGTTAATCAGTGACTACCCAGAGGCAAGGCCAGAAAACAGACTAATATGCAAATCCAAGCATCTGCTAGCTGCACAGAGTCATCACTCAGGGTCAAGTTCAGTGTTATCGAGAAGTTTGTTTTAGTAATCGTTCACCATACAGTCACTGGCCTCGATTTGGCCCTGCTACCTACTACCTGAGCAAACATCCACTGTAGAGGACCCGCTAACTGAGCAAAGCCCTCAACAAAGCACCAATAGTAATTAGTACAACCCAAAAAGGAGCGCAGCTCAGAGACACAACGAGGGTGCTGCCATTTAGCCACAGCCTCAGATTTCTTGGGGTCAGTGGAGACTCGCTGGCTTGAAATCACATGACCCGAATAGCTAACCTCCTGTTGAAAAAACGTGCGTTTTTCGAGCTTCGCTTTTAAACCCTCTGCTTGAAGCCAACCAAGCACCATTTCCAGCCACTGCAGGTGTTGTTTAACAGAGGATGAGTAGACAACAATGTTGTCAAGATACAATAGCACAGATTGATTTTTGCTGGTCTCCAAACATCCTCCACATCAGCCGCTGGAAGGTGCCGCTGGCCAAATTGAGCATTCAGAACCAGTGGGCCCCAGAGAGTGCATCCAAGCTCTCCTCAATATAAGGCAAGGGAAAGGCGTCCTTCCTGGTCTTGCTGTTAATGAGGCGGTCAACACACAAGCACAAATTCTCATCCTTCTTCTGTACCAATACGAGGGAAGATGCGTAGGGACTGCGGCTCTCCGCAATGACCTGAGACACAAGAAGCTGGTTATTGTGGGCCTTTACTGCTTCATATTCCGATGGGGGGATACACCGAAATCTCTGCCTGACTGGGACTCAGAAAATGTATGTCATGAGAGAGGAGCTTGGTACAGCCCAGATCACCATCATGGCCAAAAAAGACAGTGTGGTACTAGTGTACCAATGACTTAACACCTGTGTGGTCTAGCTAAGTCAAGGATGATAGATCAAGTGACTTTATCCTGTCTAGCACTGAGGAGGCAACAGTTTGAGAAGAAACTGTTGCAACTGTGGATCCCACCTCAGTCATACCTGCAGGCAGGCTAACAAGTTCAGCTACCCCTAGGGTGCCAAGGCCAGTCTGCAGTAGAGAGGGACCTCAGTTGTCCAAACATAAACCACAGGAACATACACTGCACGACCTGCACCAGACATAGAGATGCAAACAATCCAACTGTCAGGGCAGACACTGGCAATCAGCTTTATCACCCCACCTGGTATACGCACGGCTCACTTCCCAAGACCCTCACTGTACCCTTGAGTTCCCCTGGAACCTGGCTGGCAGATTGGTGGCACCTCTGCAAAGCTTCAAAAACTGGGCCAGGTGCCTACAAAACACAGAGTAAGTTAAAAAAGAGAAGGGCCAAAGGTGCTAAAGAGTTCTTGGTAACACCAGCAAATCACATTCATTCCCAGGACTCTTGGGACAGCAGGCACATCACACTCCCTTGCAAAGTGGCACCTCCTACAAATTAAAGAGCCCTTTATAAGAGGCCCTAATTTGTGAATGGGGTGCTTGCAGAGAAGTTTGAATAAGCTGATTGAGCTTCTCCTGCTGACCCATTAACAGATCTATTAACTCACTGAACCCATAAGCTGATGGTGAGAAGAAGCTATGCCCCCTAGCACCTCCTGGAAGATCTTCCCTCTCCCACCTAATTGCCTCACTATGTAGCTCCAAGAGGATAGTAGTGGGCTGGCCACGGACAAATTGCTTGAGCTCCCGTCAAAAGAGAACTATCCAAGACATGCTCAGTAAATTGGTCCCGAAGCAGGACATCAGCATTGGGTATCCCATCAGGTGCAGAGCGCTTTATCTGCGCCATCAAAGCCATAAGGTCTAAGGAAAATTCCTGCAGAGTCTCTCCCTCAAGTTGGTGCCAAGAAAAGAAAGCCTGCTGTAATGTTACATAAGACTGAACACAGCCATATAGCTATATATATATATATAAATATATATAAAACCAGAGCCGGGCCGGGCTCAGACAGAAAAATGCGGCCCTATCTGCGCTATACTACACGTGCGTACTTGCCCGTCAGTAGTGATGCCTTGGGAACCCAGCCGCTGTTACGGATCTAGCTATTTACACAGCGCATGTGTGTACAAAAATCAAGACTATCAGAAGTGATATGACTGACATTTGTGACAGAACTGTTTAATAGTTAAAAAGTTTTTTGTATTTGATTTTGTTTTTGATTTCCGTTTTGAAAGTTTGGGACTTCAGATTTTATCCTACATTCTCCAACCCGAGCTGATAGCAGCAGCATCAAAAGCTACCTGGGGTCCAGGCAAAGTGAAAAGAAAGGTCTATGAAAGTATTTTTAGAAAAACTCCTTTTTGGAAAGTGTTGTGAAAGTACCTGTTACTAGTCTTTTTAAAGCAGTAGTTTCAACCGAATATAAATGGTATGAAAAGTAATACATGTATGCCATCAGCTTTACTGTATTAAAATTGTTAAATGTTTACATCAAAGAACTGGTTCAGGTTTGTTTAGGAATATAAGAAAGGGGAAATATTTTTATTTTACCTTTTCTTGTATTCTTGTTCTGTTGAATTGTTAAAGAAAAATAAATAATTTCATATACAAAAAAAACACACACAACCATTCACACTCACACCAAGGGTCAATCTGGAACTACCAATCAGCCTGATGTGCATGTCTTTGGAGCCTGGGAATCGAACACTTGCTGTGAGGTGGACATTCTAACCACTATACCACCCATTTCAGTATGCTTTAATTATACTTGGTTGAGATGGATTGATGGATAGAGTGATTATTTTAATGCCTTTATTTAGACACATTTTCAAAAAGGTTACTGCATAAATAATTCTGCATTTATTCTGATTACCATTTGCATATCTGTCACTTAACTGGCAGTGTTATTATTACCTGCCCATTTCAGTGGAAAGTGATGTGGAGCCAGGGCAATAAACCTCAGTATAATTGGATCCGTTTTATTACTTTTTTTATATGTGTAAATATATTCTTGTATTACTGATTTTATCAGCTAGTGGCTAGACGTAAACACACATAATAGTGTTTAGGTCTCACATCTGCATGGAAATATTCATTGCAGACCTGATGATATAATTAGGGAAGGAAGACTTCGACCTGAATAGTAACTTTATCTCTGCCAGCAGAATCAGACCTTAATGGATTTCTCTCTACATGAACTTGGTTAAATTAAAACGATTATGTAAATAAAATACAAATCTAAGGCAGATTAACTTTTAAGGTTTAATTAAGCTGTAAAAACTGATGGTTTCAATTTTGAATGTCCCCATAAACATAATTGGGAAAATGTGCAGCAGTACCAGACTGTGTAAAACAGGTTTACCTTATCACCATGAGTTCTGACTGGGATCCTGATTTTCAATCACCAGGTTCAGAGTTTACAGACACACAAACTGCTCTCACTTAATAGCCAAGTTCCCCAAGGAAGCCATGTCAATTCAGACTGTGTGCAACATATTGATTAATGCTAAGTAATGTGTCTAATGGGCTGTAATTTAGACAAGGACAGCACCAGAACATGTATTCACAATGAATTACAGTAAAGCAACATGGTAAGTGCTTCTCTAGATCATGTATAATACCATATCACAAGAACAAAGACACAGGTCATTTTTGTAAGCAGTTCTTGTGGGATTTATTTTAAGCTTAACATGGGACATTGGCAGTATTATTCCATGTGACAGACGCTTTTCATGTATTAGTTCTAACTGACATACAGTATAGGTATCTCAGTTGACCACAAATGCAATTAAGAGACTTATGAGTTAGCATAATGTTCCAGGTGGGACTTACCTTTATCTAGGTATTTATTGGAATGTTTTGTCACTGTCTTGTCATTATGTATTAGAAATAGAGACAAAAATGTTGTATTGTGCATTGAAACTCTTTAAATAATTTCCGTTTTTTGTGTGTATATTGTGTATATTGTTCATTAAGACTTTTGTGTGTGTATGCTATAATCATGGTATTCTCTAAAAATATTATACAAATTAAAATGCATCCGAATATTTTTTTGCAAAATGCATATCTAAATAATTAATTTGGTTTTGATGTTATTATAGCCTCTAGGCACCTGCTTGTAGACACAAGGTACAAGCCTTTAGTGTTGATCATTGCAACCCTAAGATTTATCAGATGTATTTCTTTTTCTATTTCTTGTACTGGCCTCCATGACATTCAACACGGTGGTGGTCTGGGTGTTCTTAAAATGAGCTGAAGATATGGCATATGCAGAAAACCACTTTCTCTTAAAGGGTTGCAGAGAGGTTGAAGCCCAACTCTGGGCGATTATGGGGTAGACCCTGAAGAACTCACCAGTCCATTGCAGGGTCAACACTCACAACAATTTACACTCACACTTACATCTAGAGGCAATTTGGAACAGCCAGTTTGCAGTTACTGAGCATGTCTTTGGACTGTGGGATGAAACCAGAGTATCCAGAGAAAATGTTTTCCATACAAAAATGTCCTCACCAAGCCCAGGGCTCAAACCCAGGATTTCAACGCAGAGTAACCACTGGGCTAACCACCAGGCCACCTTCATTTTTCAAAAATATGAAAGAAATATCATTATATAGGGCTATCTAGCCAAAACATCAGCATTTCCACACCTTATATATTAATAGTCAACATGAATTTTTGTGCTGATCGCTGGCTCTTGAACTTCTTAGTCATTGGAGAAGAGGTGTGACGCCATTCCATGGATTGTTTCTTCGTTTCTGGAACATAAACATATGCCCATCTTTCATCCCCGTCATCACATCAGAAAAAAAATGTCTTTGTTGGCTTTAAACACTTCCAGAATATCAGTCCAGTCTTCCACTCTTCTCTCCTTCAAATAAGGTGTTAAATTCTGAGGTATCCACTTCGCACACACCTTTCGATACCCTAAACCTTTATGAATATGCCGCCGAGTCATCACCTATTCGTCCCACCGCGAGAGACAGGATGAGTTTTTCAAAACATTTGGTGATGATAGAGATTAGGGCAACCAGGTGATAGTCGTTCAGGCAGCTCACTGTGCTGTTCTTAGGCACTGGAATGATGGAGGCTGTCTTGAGGCAGGTGGGTACCATACATTGCAGTAGCGAGAGGTTAAAAATGGTGGTACCTTTAGGTAGCTTTAACTTTATGAGTATGCAGCTGAGTCATCACACATTCACCCAAGATTATGTCCACTGACAAGTGAATTAAATAGCGTTGATTTTCTTAGTACAGTGGCCCCTGCCTAGAAATGGGGTGCATGAAGCAGAAAGTAAACAGTCAAGTTCTCAGAGTTTATGTATTGGAAGCAGGAAAAATAAGCAAGTGTAAGGATCTGAGTGACTTCGAAAATACCACTGTAATAGCTAAACAAATATTTATCTCCAAAAACACCTTGTGGAGTGTTCCCGCTATGCACTAGTAAGCATTTACCAAAAGTTGTCCAAGGAAAGACAACCACTGAACTGGCAAGAGTATCATGGGTACGTAACCCTCACTGATGCATGTGGGGAGCAAAGACTAATCTGTCTAGCCGATCCCACAAAAGAGCTACTGTACCGTAAACTGCTGGAACGCACGAATGTTTTTCATTGTGGAGATTCATAATTCAGCTTAGTTTTTCTCTGGATTTGATTGGATTTATTTTCAAAATCAGATTCTGGTTTATGGTTCAAATGGATTAGAGTGTCATTTAAATGGGCTCATGTTTTTCTCACCGCCAAAATACATGGGTCTGACACGTATTTTAAGTCATCGCACCTTTATTTAGAAGGCCCAATTCATTTTGAATTTATTCATACTTATGCATGCTTAAGGAAGAATGTGTCCAGGTGAGCAATTTTAGTTAATCAAAAAATATGCTGTTATATAAAAGAAGCAAAGGGAGTTCAAGAGGTCAGTTAGCAGGCAGGTCAAGTAGCAAAGCGGTGAGTTACAAAGTTAAGCCACCAAAACCCCCACCACCACCACCACCACCAACTGTCATTGCATAAGTCACTCTCTACTTCATACTGTGCATGAAAATTAATTTGAAATTATATCTAAGTTGTCTATTGACACAACATTCTGTGTGCTAAATGATTAAAATTGCCCTGTGTTTACATATTTAACACCATGACATATGACAAAAGCCAGACAAAAGCTAATTGCACTATTCACTGTGGGTAACAGACATGACTGGCAGTAGGTCTGAGCACCATTTTCAGAAAATTAATTTCATCCTATTTGTAATGAGCCTCTCACTCTTTTATATGGTGACATTTGGAAATTGAGGAAAATCATTACATTGATCTATGCACACAGCATGTTGGTTTTATTAGATCCGGCTACAGTTTTTTTTTTTTTTTTTGTCTTGCTCTAGAGTGTTCTGCAGGGGGTGCCTGAATTCTAACACACCACACCAATTACTCTCTCTGAACTTTTCCTTTAACCTCGGCTTGTTGTTATGATGTGAAATGGCAGTCTGTGCTGTGACTGTCACCGCATTTCCTCCTTTATCAACCACAAACCAAGAAGCACTGATTCAGATTAAATGAACTACAGGGAAATGTCACCTCATCAGAATGATTTTGATACACGGTTTTAAATAAAGAGCTTTGGGGCCGTATTTTTGTATATTCTACAATGGCAGTTCAAAATAAATAAAGAAATTGCTGTAAACAAAATTAAATACCCTGGATATTAATTTTACACATTGTTGGTAAGACAGAACTGACCCTGGGTATGACTGTACAAATGTGTATGCATATAATGCCTGAAATGTTCAGATGTTCCTTCTAAGATATGATTTCCTTCATTGCACCCACTGCTCCCTTGATACACTTCTACTCAACTGAAATTCT
>JBCNYG010000012.1:34417539-34427856 GCA_039654305.1 Porochilus rendahli | reverse complement strand
CACCACTCCCCCCCCCCCCAGACACGGCAGACCAGGCATCCCCCAGGGCCAGCAGCCAACCCGGGTCCCAGCCCCGGGGACAACCACCCCTCTGCTGCCCCCGGCAGCGCCCAGGCGAACAGGGGCGTGAGAGGTCTCCATTTCCCTCACCCTCCCCGCTCTTAACTGTGTGCTGATTGAGGGGCAGTGACCTCATTATGCTGGGAGCGAGGCCACCATAATAGCTCCGCTCGCCATGCACTACCAGGCATGCCCCCCAAAAGTTGTCCATGTGTTGTGTTTCTTGTGTTTCGGTGTCAATGTGTTGTTAAAACTGAGAGGTGAGTCGCCTAATGGTGCAGGCAAGAAGACCATTTAGATGGCCCCTCTGCTCCACCTCCCATACCCACCTCCAAAGTCCCTATATGTATGTGTGAGTATAAGAGAGTGGGGAAGAAGAGGGAGTCGGGATGTCAGTCTGGAGGGAAGCAACCTGCCCACCAGATAGAGAGCTGCAAGCAGCACTAAGCACCCCAGTTCCCTGGAAGCCCCCCAGTACCCCTTGATGTTTAACACATTTCAGGTGATAAAGACAAAAACTTCATTTCATCATTCATTTTTTTTGCTAGAAAAAACAAAATATATATATATATATATATTACCCTGTTGCTAAATTAAAATTAGACATAACTAGTACAGTTCTCACTATTAAATAATCTTGAGTATAGTGTAAAACTCATAAATAAATTAAATTTCTTTTCTAATGGAACCCCTACTCTGCTAGATTGAGTGTAATTTGCAATTATGCTTGTTGTCTCAGCAGCAGACCACAACAGTACATCTGATGAACTCTTTGGCATTCAGATTAATCTTGGGATATTGAGGTAAAAGCCCATTCATCTGTATTAGGTCATGACAGGAAAGTGGGGAGAAAAGGGTTTTGAAGGATTTTGTTGGGTTTGTACCATTTCCCCGTTATGTTGTCCCCTCGGTTTTTCCCCGGTTTGTGTGTTTGTTCGTTTGTTAGCAGGAATACACAACCTGCTAACAAACGCAGATTATGTGAGGCTTGGGACAAGGAAAATTCCATTAGATTGCGGAGATGATCCAGATCAAATTCTGTATCCAAGGGTTTTTAAAAGGATTCTTTAACATTTTGAGATCAATAGATTTTTGACATCTTGGTCCATATGGGACTGTTGGGCTTTGCAGGGGTTTGGCATTATGAATGTTTGTTATTGCTTTACTTTCTCTTTTATTTTACAGTGTATGCTCTCCCCCTGTTTCTGTCACCTAGCATAACTGTGGCAATCTACTCATGTTTGATTACTGTTCAGGTAGGTAGTAAGAAGAGGACAAACATTTGTGCTGGTTATGGAATAAAGTCAATAAATGTGAGGTTAAAGTGACCCAGAGAGTTGGTGCATTTCTATGAAGCCTTTCTGGTAGTGGGGATATTGGTACTGAGTATTTATGTTATTTTCTCACATGTCAAGCAGTTTCATTGCAGCATCAACGGTGGGTTGCAGTTTGAGAGGCATGTTAACACTGGGCTAACACCTTACAAGGAAAATTTTGTTGCTGCATTTTAGTCTAATTTTAATTCAACATTGGTTTACAAGTGTTGCTCTTGTTTGAAGCACATTTTGTACCACAAAACCAATGACATAGTCTATAACATCAAAGTCAGGATAGAGGCACTGTTTGTTTTCTGAGCCTGAGTGTGAAATTAACATTTTCTGCCACTGCACACATCACACATGTCAGAGTGATTACTATCAACATACAATCTAGCATATTCCCATGATAATCTCATCAGATTTAATCAGCTTCAAAGTCTTCATTATTTATTTATTTACACCAAAATAAAATAAATACTAATATGCATTAAGCTCTCCCTTAATGCTATTTCTATTTTATCTCCTCATATAGAACACTATTTCAGTATTGTGTTGTACCTGTTCTGAGCCTGAAATGAATCTGCTCCTTATCACTACCTTACGGCGAAAAGCATGATGTTCCAGGATGTCCAAATTTAAGTATGCTCTCCCATAGTCAGCTGAGATTAGCACCAGCTTCCCAAATTGATAAGCTGCACGAATAACCAATGGAAAATTTAGATTAGGCAGATGGTCATTTGTGCATGTCTTTTGACTGTGGGAGAAATCTTGAGAACTTGGAGGAAACTTACACAACACTTACAGAACAAAGAAAAAATTTAATTTATTTAGTCTGTTGAAGGAGCACATGGTAAATAGTCACAACTTAAGCTAGTGCCTATCTTTATTTCACCAATTATTCATCAAAGTTTTGCTACACAGTGCCTCTAGCACGGTCATTTGGCCAGGGTATGGTTTCCCTATAATCTTTGAATATTTTTAAGCTAGGAATTAAATTATTTTTCCTCATGGAACTCATGACTTAATTTCCTTGATATCACTTTCAGTTTTGTTAACCCACCCTTCCAATTTGTTTTTTTTTTTTTGTTTGTTTGTTTTTGTTTTTTTTTTTACAGTTTTTACTTAATGTGGTTCAGATGATTTTAAAACTAATCTCAACAAAAGTTATATACGTTTCCTTTTTCTTCTTCCTGAAGCACACTAATCAATTCATGGTACAGCTGCCAAACAGGTTGTGAGCCACGTCTTGTCAATGTCTTGATGGATTTATATTAAACTCAAGAACCATTTGGAGTCCTGTCAATGAAAAATTAATTTCCAGACATCCTTTCAAAAATTCTGCCATTACAGCAAATAAAATGTTTGGCTTGGGCTTGCAACACATACTTTTTAGAACAAATTTGCCTGAGACCTAATACCCCTACCAAAATTACGAATTAAGCCTAAAGTTATTTTACATTTTATGTAAAGATAGAAAGCAAAAACAGAAAATGTGTTTTAACAAAGCAAACTATGATCACATTTTAATTAAACCATTTTTACAACTTGTTGTTGTAGATTCTCAATCATCCAGGGCATGGTAATCCCCCATGGTAGTCGAGGCAACTGGACTTGTTTTCGTAAAAAGGTGTGAAGTGGAGTGATACCTCTTGGGAAGGAGATCCAGAGCTTGTAAGTGCTTGGAAGGTGAAACCTCAAACTGCCTCCTCAGTTTAATGTTGGGTTTTTTCTCCTTTACTTAGATGGCTTCTTTTATCTCTCTTTCGAACCATCTCTCTTCCCTGTCCAATATCTGTACATTGCTGTCCTCAAATGAGTGATCCTTGTCCTTGAGATGTAGGTGGACCTTTGAGTCTTAACCTGAAGAGGTGGCTCTCCTGTGTTGCGCCATCCGTTTGTGCAGTTGTTGTTTGGTTTCTCCTATGTACAGGTCTGAGCACTCCTCGTAACACTGGACAGCATACACAATGCTGCTCAGCTTCTCTTTGGAAGTTTTGTCCTTGGGTTGAACCAGTTTTTTTCTGAGGGTGGTGTTGGGATTGAAATTTCCTGAAATGTCTTACTTAGAGAAAATCTTTTGTTTCTCAGACAGTCCTGCCACAAATGATATGACAATATTTTTTCCCCTGCTTATCTTCTCTCTGTTGGATGTCGTGTTGTTTCTTCTGGAACCTTTTTTTGGACTGTGTTGTACACGTGGAGGAGGATGGAAGTCTCAGTATTGAAGTCTACAGGAAACCAACACACACTGATCAGTACCTGCTTTTTGATTCACACCACCCTCTGGAAGACAAACTGTCTGTCATCAGAATTCTGCATCACCAGCTGAAATTATTCCCACCAAGATGATGGGGGGAAAAAAAAAAAAAAGCTTTGCAAACCTGTGGATAATCAAACTGGGCTTTTGACAAATCAGCAAAGAAATCCAGAAGTCCACTTACAAAGACAAGGGACACTCATTTGATGACAGCAATATACAGATTCTGGACAGGTTAGACAGATGGTTTGAAAGTAAAAGTGTGATCTATGTGAAGAAGAAAAAAAACAACATTAAACCGAGGAGACGGTTTAAGGTTTCACCTTTCAAGCACTTACAAGGCAGCTCTGGAATTCTTTCCGAAAAGGTTTCACTCCACTTCACTACTTGATTCAGGTAACCAATGCAAACCAGGTGAACAACCCTGGAACAGCAGAGCTTGTACATGACCTCTGAGCCAGTTAATTCATTTATTACCTGTACACCTTTGTTTGTAATTTAGAGTTATAGAATTATTCAAACACTATTTGTTGCCCTTTATTTGAATCAGACCATGAAGTATTTGACTGAATAGTCCAGCTCTATATGGAACTTATTGTTCATGTGGAACAGGCTGTGAAATATTTTCAAATTATTTTAAAGTAAGCATGCTTCACTTTGTGATTGTCTTTGGGGCAATTTCCATGTAATACAACTGCAGATCAGAAAAAACAAATCTTACGGTATGGAAACTGCAAATAAAAAGAAAACAGTAATTTATAAATTTACTTTAACTAGTTTTTCATTGCATAAAATATGAAGTGAAGATTTGTCATGTTTTGTCTAGCCAGCTTCATTTCATTTGTTAATATACATCAATTTTTGAGATTCAGGCCTACAACATTTTCCAAAAATTGGGACAGGGTAAAATTGAGCTAGTAACGAGGTAAAACATTTAACTGATTATGTGTTTTGAAACAGGTGATGCCAACAGATTATTGTAATCATGATCTGATACAAAATCAGTATTCAAGAAAGGCTTAGTCTTTGAGGAGGAGCTCCAGTTTTTCAATAAATGAGACTAAATGTGTGAGAAAAATGAAGTTTAAACTCCTATCTAAAGATAGAAATGGGTATAGATATTTCACCCTCTGTGGTGCATAATATAATTTAACGATTTAACAATAGCTGATATAACCACTTGGGCTCAGGATTACTTTGGCAAATCTTTGTCAAACACAAATATCAGTCAAAACTGCACTGTGCAGAAAGGAAGCTCTATGTCAACTGTCTCCAGAGGCACCTGTGCTCAGAGGAATCTGGAATGGTCCATTACACAGTAGAAATGTATATTGTGGTCAGTCAAATCAGAATTCCAGAATTCTATTTCAGAAGACACCAGAGAAAAGATGAAAAGGAACATCCAGATTAATTGATCATGGTATTGGGTTGTGCCAGGGCCCTTGGCAAAGTTAATTTACACTTAGAAAACCATGCATAGATGTTCGCATAGAGTTGCACACCTGTTTACAGAGAGAATGAGAGAATGACGTTTTTTTTTAGAAGGAACGGCAACATTAAAAATTTTAAATGCTTTACCAAACTTTTTTGGTTTTGACATTTTTTTTGGTATTAGAAAAATTTATATTTTTAAAGTGTTTATTAAAAAAATAAAAAACAATCCATTGGGGTAAATCATCAAATAATGTTATTATTTTTATTTATGTTAAATTATTGTTTTCAGCTTTTAGCTCCCGCTGTCAATGAAGCAAAAAGGAGGTTCTGCCTGTCTGTTTGAATTGTTAGTGCAATAACATTGGAAGGAAATTACATATGATCACCAACTTTAGTGGATGGGTTCCAGTCACAAAAATGCGTCACCTTGGCCTTGTTTCAAGGTTACAAGGTCACTTTTTCTATATTAAGTTTGTCAAGGCTTGTTAGTGTGATAACTTGGAAAGGAAAGGACATAGAATCACCACATTTACTGGATGATTTCCACTTACAAAGGACTTAGCAGGGACTGTATATTGGTGCCCTAGACCTTGTTTCAAGGTCACAGCAGTCAGGTTAGTGGTTTTTTTCTGTATTCAGCTTGCCAAGGCTTGTTATTGCAATAGATCAGAAAGGAAAAGACATAGAACAAATCAAATGGTCCTGCCAATTGGAGTGTGTGGACCCCTGTGGTTGATTTATTTTCTTTTTTGTATCATATAGTACCACCCAACATTTTCTGATATGGTGCTGTAAAATGCTTTTTTTTATATATTGACTGGTAGAAAATGCTGTTGCAAACATAGTGGTGAATGATCTGTTTATTTATGATTTAACACACAGTTCTGTAATCTGAATAATATATTATAGCATCAAAAATATGGTGACTCTTACAGTTTAATGTAAATTTCTATCTATTTCTATGTAAATATAAATTCTATGTAAGGAAAAGGTACATATTACAAGGGATGAAGTATGAAAGGCTCTACTTTGTACAGTAAGACAGAAACCAAAGCATGCAAAATCAACACCAAAAAAGTTTAAAGAAGCATAAGCTGGTCCATTACTATGTGCATATACCTGATTGCAGAAGGCAGTAGCATCTGGTTGAGCTATTACAGAATGTCAAGGAGATTGAGCAATGATGAACCAAACAATCTGTGCAAATTAGACCAGAAAGTGGGGGAAGATTAAGCAGAAAAAAAATGAAAGGATCTTAAATATGTTAAATGCCATTATAAACGTAAAGTTTGGGCATAAGTATTCATTCATTCATTTATTCATGACTCATTTATAGGCAAGGGCTTATCTCAGCCGACTGCATGAAGGTGGTTACAGCTTGCCAATCAATTGCAGGGCCAACAAACACTCACACCTACACCTTGAGCCAATGTGGATCATCCATTTAGCCTAATGTGCATGTCTTTAGACTGTACAAGGAAATTGGAGTACGTGGAGAAAACCGATGTAAGTACATGCTAACTCTAAACAAAAATTTATGAAGCTTACAATGCAAAAATGTTTTTCTATATGTTTTTCATTTTTAGTGAAAGTAGTAAATCATTGTGAATCATTAAGTGAACTAAATCAAGCCATATTTTTTTTACACACTATTATGGTCAGGGCACATTCAAAAAGTTAGCCGTTCTGTAATACTGTCCTGTGACTCCTGTCTCAATGATTACTGTCTTCTTCAGTTGGAAGCAAGTTTCAATTTCCATTCAACTTCTCCATTTGGCAGATACATATTAAGCAAATTCCATTTGCCGGATACACAGATGTTCTGACCGGGTTCTCCTCATCCTCTTCCACCCCTCCATCTGGGTATTAGGTGTAGTCATAAGCTCTTCCTGTCATCTGCTCAGCTCACTCTCACAGGCAGGTGCTGTCTGCTGGCCTCCACTCTGCAGCCTAATTGGGGACACAGAGAGAGATAGATAGAAGGAGACAGATAGCGAGACAGATGGGGAAAGATATGGAGGGAGGTAGGGAGAAAAATATACAATGGCTTGAGGGTCCCAGCTCTCATCCTCAGCCTGGCTATTTAATGAGTGGAAAGGCACACAAACAAACAGGATTAATAATGTAGGATTGTGATTCTCTCTCTCTCGCTCTCTCTTTCACTCTCTCTCACACACACACACATTCTCAGCAGGTCTTCTAACACTCTTTACAAACCTGATTTAGAGCACAGTACCAAAGAGAAATCAAAAAAGAAAAAAAAAACTCATTGAGGATAAAAAAGAAAGGGAAATCAAAGGGAGGCAGAGGGTTTGTGGGATGGAAAGATGTGTGAGACACCATGGAGCACTGAGAAACAGAGGCTGATCAGGTAGCACATCAGAAAATGGAAATGTATAGCAAGAAATAAGTAAACAGTTGAGAACACTTTCGTCTCTTTACTTATAACATACTGCTCCTGTTATCATCATTATCACGATTCTATTATTTTTGTCATAAATTAATTATTTATTTATAATAATTATTTAGTGCTTAATAGCATTTCCTGTTGACTTTATGCCACTTGCAGTAAAGAATAAAACATGATGCTCTTATATACCTTGTGCTGTTACATATCAGCTAGGAACACCATTACACCTAGTCACTCACACAATTACGTAATCAGCCAGCAGCTTCAGGTATATTAACCATCAAAATGGGAGAAAATGTGATCTCAGTAATTATGACCATGGCATCATTGTTGGTGTATAGTGATAGTGTTAGAATGAGTGTGTCAGTATAAACTTGTCATTTAAATTACAAGTAGAAGTGCTGTCGATGCTGTGTTGTTATATAAAAAAAAAATAATAATCAAACCACACATTATTCTTATAAGTGGTATTATAAGCACTGCAGTACATGCAACTTGTGAACTTAATAAATGATAGTTCTTTCAATTTCCAAGACCTTTACAAACTTCGAGAATTCAATTTATTTAAGATAATTCAGAATCAGATTAATCTCAGTTAACACATAATACAGGTCCAGAACCTAAACAGAGCTACAGTCTATCGGAGGGCCAACACTGTACTCACATTCACACCTATGGGCTATTTAAAGTAGTCATCATTCATTTTCTGAATCGCTTATTCCTTATTAGGGTCGCGGGCAGGCTGGCGCCCATCTCAGCCATCTCTGGGCAGCTGGACAGCTCACCAGGCCATCGCAGGGCAGAAACACGCTGACGGCTATGCAGCCTACTCTTGACGAAAATCAGCAATGGTTCTCACAGACAGTGAGAGACCGGCATTTGATAACCCAGTTGGCTGCACTGGGGGAACAGCAGTGGGCGGAACCCGCTGATAGTGGGGCTCGGCCTTGGGATCAGTAATCCAGCACCTTAACCACCAGGCCACCACTGCCCATTTTCCTAAAGTGCATGTCTTTAGAATGTTTGAACTAACCAGAGTACCTCAGGAAATCCATTTCTAAACACAAAAAGCACTCTAAAAGCACAGACTTCACACAGACAGGCCCTTTGCCAAGTTTCTCACTGAGGAGAACCTAACCCCTGTGCTCAACACTTTAATATATTACATAATATTGCTTCCATAAAGACATACAGTATATAGACAGTCAAGCCTGTCAACAGTCTCAACAGTCATCAGTCATACTGTCAGTTCCTTGGCTGTCAATATCTTTGCTCTATGAACTCCTAAAATCTTCAGATAATACAATCATATTTTGTGGATTTGTAAATGAGCCCCTGGCACAGTGAGTTGATGACAAAGATGGTCTCTTTTTGACACAGTACACTATTCATTTACCATTTCTATTATAGTAGATTGTTTATATTTCATTACCCAATTTGTGTATTTTAGCAATAGCTTTTATATTACTACTTTTATCATGTTTTTCCTTTGCAGGCATGACCATTTACCAACTTAATTCACAAGGTGGCACTTCAGGTACTGCGTTCCAATAAACACATGCCTACTAGTAATGTAAAATAATTGGTATCCCTTATTTTCTAGAAGAGGTATTGCTAGTGCAGAATGTGTATGACCATGTGGAAGAAAGTGATTTTAAATGCTGAACTTAAAAACCCTCTTCAATAAGGCATTTTTCATTATCACTAAGGGAAGTGCTGGGCTGTTTAATTATTGGGCTCAGTGATTCTAATAGCCAGATTGTGTTAATTTAAGTCCTGCTTCACAAATTCACTCACCACTGAGGAAGGGATGAGTTTTATTGCCATCAGAGAATTATACAGATGTTGGCTAATAAATGCAAGCAGGACTGCGGTATATATTTTACAACAGACCCTCCTTTTATTTTTCATCTCAGAGGTTTTGTGATGTAAAAAAAACCTAATGCTTCTTGAGCTCCCATAATAGGAAGCAGGCTCTTATTTCAGTGCATTGAAATTAAATGCAGACTGTACTGTATTTATGACTGATAAAAATAAGGGATGAAAAGCTTTAATAATAATTCTTGATGAGTGTGTGTTTTGTTATAAAGCATATGCATTGATGTCATTCCAGAGCACATTACCACTTGACATGTTAATGATGAATCAGGTGGCAAAAAGCAGGCGGATAAAAGTTAAGTGTAGAAGGCCACCTAAAGTGCACCATAATTTATTTCACGTGATTATGACTACCATTTTTTACAAAAAGAAAATAAAGTGAAAAGCTTTCTGAAAGCTTGTGACTTGATGACATGTCGATCTTCAGAGTTCTCATGAACCTTCATCTGACTCCATAAATTGATGGAAATGTGATCTCTGCAGCAGTAACCCGTGTGCTTGTGTGTGTGTGTGTGTGTGTGTGTGTGTGTGTGTGTGTGTGTGTGTGTGTGTGTTGGGGGGTGGTGGGGGTTACATTAGCAGGGTCTTATTAAGTTGTGATGAACGACTTCATGGCAAGCCAGCCAGTAATGCTAGATAATAGCCACTCTGATATCAGGTTCATGTTATGAATGTAACACAGTCCCACTCATCGACACATTTCTTCCCACAGTGATTTTTGTGTTGCATTTATGTACTGTTTTAAGAGGTGTTTTTTGCCCTCCAAAATTTGCTGGTTTAAAGCCTAATTATACTCTGTGATGAAACAACAATCAGGGTCAGCCAATTAAGTGCTTGACAGGCAAAAATCCATTTCTGCAAACAATCAAACAATCAAAATGCATATTTTTTTCAACATAATCTAGACAGAGACAATTGGATTTTTTGTTTATATGTGTAATCATAAGCTAGGTCAGGCT